>JAWQRJ010003042.1:0-12587 GCA_033557515.1 Diorygopyx duplodentatus | reverse complement strand
GCTAGTGGATATAAACAGCTAAAAGAACGTGTTACACTGATGGCATGCTGTAACGCAGATGGAAGCCATAAACTTCCTCTCCTAGTGATTGGAAAGGCCCAAAAGCCTCGGTGTTTTCAACATAACGAGATGAGTACACTACCGGTAGATTATCGCGCTCAGAGGAAAACGTGGATGGACTCACAAATTTTCGCTAAATGGTTTCATGATAAATTCGTTCCTGAGGTGAAAAAGGAGCTTTAAAAAAAGAATCTTCCGTTGAAGGCCATCCTCCTAATTGGTAATGCTCCCAGCCATCCCTCCGAGTTGTCTTTGCAATCAGGTGATATACGAGCCGTTTTTCTTCCACCGAATGTGATAGCTTTGATCCAATCTATGGACCAGGGCATTTTGGAATCAATTAAGCGCAACTATTGCCATAAGCTTCTTATCTCCCGGTTGGATGAATTTGAAAGTGATTCCACCGTAGCTATGCAATCAGTCTTGGAAAGCAATCAACATACGTGAGGTCGTTTTCCAAACAGTAGAGGCATGGAACCTTATGAAACGATCTACCATACAAAAGTGTTGGACAAAAGTGTGGCGAGCAAGTAAATTCAACTGCAAATGCTGTGTATGTTGATATTTCCACAAGATTGCAGAGTGAAACGAACTTGCAGATGAGGACGTTGCCAATTGGCTGAATGAAGAAAACTGTGAAGTAGACCAGGTTTTAACGGACAAAGAAATTATCAAAAGCGTGCAAGACGAAATGGATGAAAGTGATGAAGAAGGGGACATCCCAGAGACTGAGCGAACGAAAATTTCTCACACCGCCGGTGTTGAAGCGGCCGAAATCTTCCTTCAATACCTAATGCAACAACCAGAGTCGCGCAGTGCCGACGTAATGCTAGTTAAGCGATTGCACGACAAAGCGTGCCATAGGCGGGCGTCTTCATTAAAACAGAGAAAAGTCGCTGACTTTTTCAGATGGTTTCGAAGATTGGGCCCATGGAACTGGCCTGCAAGTAGAATGCACATCAAAAGCAATGTGCATTCTACTCCGGTGAACTCCCGAGAAAAATTGGAAAATCGAGTTCGAGGAGCTTTTGATGCGTTAGATCCGATTCAAATTGGAAATGCAACTGTCAATGGAGTCCAATCAAGAATTCTGATTTGCTTAGAAAGAAATGGAGAACGATTTGAATGTTTTCCTTAGTAATTTATGTCTTAGATTACCATTAAAATAAGCTAAAACCCTAACTACATTATGTTGTCAAGAACTAAACCTGTGAAATATCTTGATAACTCGATTTCCAAATGATACATGCATTAATTTTTCACCCTAAATATGAAATCAACCAACCTAAGTTACATAAACGTCAAAATTGATAACTAATTGGTAGGCAACTCAATTTACAACACATGAATGTATTGTCAAAGGATCGCTTTTGTAGCAAGAGCTCGAAAAATCTTCAACAATCGAAAAAGGATACATTTTAGGTATAGGGAAACCTAATACCGTTTAACGAGGATTTTAGTTCTATTAAAATCTAAAATATTAGGAATCGATAAAAATATTTGGTAGCTGCTGTTTAAAAAAAACACTTTGTTATTTAAAGTTTTCTCTAAGTAAGAATGTCCAGCCGGGTGTATTTCTGAAAAGTTCAATGTCTCAACTAATGGTTAATGAAGTATGAACATTATCGCATAGGTATAATTATGAAAATTCGATTTTTCAAAATGTTGCTGCGGTCGCATGTGCAGTGTTTATAAATTTAATAAAGTATCACAGATTTCTATAACATACCTAGTCCAGACTACATTAGAGCGCGCCTTGATTATGATTATTATTTCTAAATAGAAACACATTTATTGAGCATGTTCCAATAAAATTTCTCAGAAAACAGGTAATGCAGCAGGTCTCTACGACAGTGTGCAACTTTCAGCAGATTATCCTCCCCTTCGTTTACTTATTATCTACAATATTCTAACCCTGCACTTACGATACTTTCGTGACAATAAAATTTAATTACGAAAATTCCCAATTGAAGTTAAGAAAAAATTCATTTCCGCTTGGTCTACTAAGGGATTAAGGTTGTGTGTTACTAACAAGCCTTTTGTAAATTAAACCTGCCTAAATACAATTTGGAGGTTAAATTTAAAGCCCCACCTGCAGACAAATGTCAAAATCGACGCAATCGCAGCACTGCACTCTGACGCCATTAATTTCCTCTTGACAGTACGTGCAATTTACTTTAGAAAATAGATCTGAAAGAGGAAACGTTACAAACTTGCATTAGAAAGTAAACGCTTGATGCCCTTACCAGTCATATTCAAATGCAATTAATTAATTTAATATAATTAATAGGGCGTGTTGTGTCGAAACCACAACCGAAGCCTCAATAAATGTTTGGCGTTTGACGGAAACTAAACAACAAATATCCCTATGGGATCCCTGTGATAAAACCACTGCTAAAACATTTAATTCTTACCTAACCGTAACAAATAATTTAAGGCGTGCAAATGAAACCTAAATGAAATGCTAAACAAATTATACGCTTTTATTCCATAATAAACCATAACGAGTCTCAAATTTTGTATAAAGTAAAAATGTTTAGTACTCTTTAAGAAGATAAATTCAGACCAGTGTTGACAAGGTTACCAATCCAGAATAATAAAAACCAAAACTAAATAACTTGAATTTGTATCCTGCATTCAAGTAATTTAAATTAATTTTGCAGCAACTTTTCAGGTATAGAAGACCTGAATATTTTCTCATTTGCAATTAAGCGACAGAAATCATATATACCATGGCTTTATCGATTGAACAATGCGCACAACTTCTTAAGTAAGGTTATGCCTGTAAATAATTACTATGTCCGAATTACATGTTTAAATAGTATTTTAGACCAAAATACCATCAAGAATCAGACCCTTGAAAATGTTCTGAGCGATGCTTTGCGGAAATTTGATAGTACTGAGTATTTTACAGGTATGTTTCGTTGCCATCGGCGTAAAATATCGAATTGTCAATATTGTTTTAATATTAAATAATCAGGCAAATTTTAACCAATGCAGCAAGTTATTTATTTAGTGAATACTTACCGTATGATCAATGTTCACTATGCAGTAAATATAGGTTTAATATAAAATTTCATGTTTCATTTCTGTTCAATAAATGTTGTGTGCATGAATTGTTTCACAATTTTAATATATATCTAAGTATATTTATATACTTCTGAAGTATCAAAGACAATGATACTGTTATCCTTTAGTTTCTAAATTCCTCGGTAGTTCTAGTATTAATGGCACAAATCCACAAAGTCTGTGAATAAAGTAGTGCTCAGATTACTTTGGATATAGGACTTAGTTATCAGATTCGTACTAGAAGTATTGCATTTTGATATGTTCCAGTTGCTTGTTGTTTGGTAATGTTATTACAACAGGACGTGTTATTCGAGCCTGAGCAGAGGATTGCGGCAATAGCTATACTTCGTGAATTGTATCGAGGCGAGTCCATGGCGAATACAGCGTTTGCTAATGTTTTCATAAATCTGTTGGTAATGCTTAGATACTATGTTGGTACCATTGAATACTAATACCATTATAGCATCCGCAGGATCAACAAGGAAACATTGGAACCTCTAAACTTGAATATCCTGGACAGTTACCACTGCTGAGCGCAACAGAAAAACAGCTGCTTTTAAAATTAATGTCGGACAATGGAAAAGATTCGGTAAAAAAAATTGATTTAAGCTGGTTGTATAAAGCATTGTTAACTTTGTGATTATTGATCATGAACATAACTCTGCTTTATACAACTGAGCCTTATGCTTTCAATTGTCCTCCTTATCTTCACAAGGTTACAACAAAGGGGCTAAGGCCTGTATTCATAAACTGTTTTCAAGGCTAATAGAGTACCTAAAAATGTACTCTAAAATAGCTAATACCATAGATCGTCCATTAGAAATATATGGGGAACGGATAAAGCTAGAAAAAATATATATAAATATTTTCAATAAGCTGGGAGTTCCAGTTATACCGGAAGTTGACAACAGCTTTGTTAATTTAAATGGAATAACCCTAATTTTAATTTTTTTTCTTAATCTATATTAAATTTTCAACAACTTCCGTAATACATTTGCCAGTCCTAAACTTAATCGTTTTCGAAATATCGATTTTTTTCGTAAAAATTATACAACCGCAGATATATTTTGAAAAATCGAATTTTCGTAATTAGACTCATGCAATGTTCATACTTCATTAACCATTAGTGGAGACATTGAACTTTTCAGAAGTACACCCGGCGGGACATTCTTACATGCATTCTTTGCAAAGAATGAAATATTGAAGTAAGAAAACTAAATGATTGATAAACATCTGATATGATTGATGTTCATACAAAACAAAATTGTAAGTCGCTCTTTAAACAAGTTTCCACCTGTACACTTTTCAGGGTTGAAAGCTAAAATTTTATCAGGTATTGTACGGAAGAGAAGTCCACTTTCGCAGCATCTTTTTCATAAACTGATCCACATCTTCTTGATTTACGTCAGCAGCTACACCTGATATGCATTTAAAACGAATGTTGTGCCTTTTACACCACTTTTGGAGCCATCCACCAGACGCACTGAAACTGTTAAAACCTATTTGTTTAGCCTTTGCCTTCACTAATGGTGCTGACATAGGAATGTTTTGACTTCTAGTTCTTGCAAACTATTCGAAGCACATTTTGTCTATATTAGCACCTTCACGTTTCAAAAACTCTTCTTTAGATTCACATTGATTCCAGATTGCCATTTAGACCTCATATCTTCTTTATTTTTCCCTATTTCTGCAGCTTGTGTTTTTCCTATATTAAACGGTATTGCTAGCGTGCGAACTGATAACTTGTCTCTATCTAAAACATTCACCACTTCCTTTTTTTCTTTCAAAGTCAGGAATCTTTTTGTTGGAGCCATTTTAATCAATACAGCCTCTTAACGTAAACCCGTATTCGTTCGATTTCAAGCAATGACTGCAATAAAATCGAAGTTTTGTTGACTAGCAAAATGCATATGAAACGGGGAACAACTGAATGAATTCTTACACACTTCGTGTCTGTCCGGTTATTAGAGCTACACGTCTGCGTATTGAGAGGAAATGAGTGTCCGCGTCTGGTCATAGGGGCGTCCGTTTATCAGAACGTATTTCCTACAGAATATTAAAGGAAGGAATTAGGGACCAGGAAATTTGTCCGTTTAAGAGAGATGTCCGCTTGTTGGAGCTGTCCAACAAACAAGGAGAGCTTTCACTGCATTAGGTTTCCCTATACCTAAAATGTATCCTTTTCCGATCATTTAAGGTTTTTCGAGGTCTTGCTGCAAAAGCAATCCTTTGACAATACATTCACTTGTTGTAAATTGAGTTGCCTATCAATTAGTTATCAATTTTAGGTTTGTTGATTTCATATTTAGAGTGAAAAAGTAATGCATGTATCATTTAGAAATCGAGTTATCAAGATATTTCACATGTTTAGTTCTTGACAAAATAATGTAGTTACGGTTTTAGCTTATTTTTATGGTAATCTAAGACATAAATTACTAAAGAAAATGTTTAAATCGTTCACCATTTCTTTCTAAATAAATCGGAATTCTTGATTGGACTCCATTGACAGTTGCATTTTGAATTTGAATTGGATCTAATGCATCAAAAGCTCCTCGAACTCGATTTTCCAATTCTTCTCGGATATTCACCAATGTAGAATACATTGTACTTTTGATGTGACCCCATACATAAAAATCCATCAAAGTGAAGTCTAGCGATCTTGCAAGCCAGTTCAATGGACTGAATCTTCGAAACCATCTGTGTTCGAAGTCGTTTATTAATTCAAGAGTCACATGAGAAGTGCAGTTCGCCGGGGCGCCATTTAATTGGTACCAACACGATTGTAGTTCATTTAATGTTAATGTCTCTAAAAAGTCTGCCACCACGGTTCTTAGGATTTCCAAATATCTTGCCTCATTTCAAATGTTGTCGTAAATAAAATACCTAAATTGGTTGTTGTACAATAAACAAAATACAGTAGAACTTCGATTATCCGTCAGGGGTCGGGAACGGGTGGGTGACGAATATGAAAAAAATACGGATAATAGAAATATGTATTTTATTTTTGTTTTTACAACATTATTAGTACATATTACTTTCTAAAATAATCGGTAATGCTTTTCTGTTTTAATGTATGCCGACTTTTCTGGATTGCTACATTGCGAATTTTACGCAATAATATTATTTTGCTCAGCTTCCTCTTGGTGTTCATACCAATCTAAAACTTTCGTCAACATATTCTCACTTCCTTGTTACTGATCATTTTGCTGTCCATCAAATTTTCTGAAATATCATCAGAATCTTCCAGTTCGATGCTATCGCCTGTTTGAAGTACATGAGCGATCAGCTCATCATCAGGCACAATCTCGTAGCCCAAATCGTCCCTATCTAGTTCATGCCAGTTGCTAACGTTATTTTCGGAAATGTTCTCATATCCTGGAAGGCTTCTAACTATTTGTTGCACACTGGAAATTGCCGGTTCTTGAACTTCCATTTGTTTCTCTGTTGTATTTTTCTCATGCCATAGTTTATTCCAAGAACGTTGCAGAGTACTGCTTGAAATATCGTTCCAAGCTTCTGCGACATTGAATAATACATCCTTTATCGTAAACGTCTTCCAGTAGTTTTTTGCAGCAAATCTGCATCTGTTTCAGAAATGAGTCCTGGAACAAAAGTCTTTCTGTAGCGCCTATTAAGATTTTCAATCACACCTTGGTGCATAGTTTGAAGTAAAGATGTTGTATTTGCTGGTAAAAAGTGGCAAGTTATTTTGCCATCTTCTGATTTTAATTCTTCGATCGGGTGCGTTGGCGCATTATCCATTCAAAGCATCGCTTCTTCGGGTAAATTATTTTTGAGAAAATATTTCCTAATCTCTGGAAGAAAAGATTATTTAAACCAATCAATGAAAATGTCTTGACTCATCCAAGCACTTTTCTGGGCACGATATGTTACTGGTAACAAGCTTAAGTCCAAATTTTTGAAAGCTCAAGGTTTTCTGGCTTTTCCGATGTTCACCACTAGCATTTGCGTAAATCATAATCGTTATTCGCTTTTTCTGGGACCTCTATCCTGGAGCTGCAGTGTCCGAAGAAGAAGCCAAAGTTGATTTTGGAAAAGCCTTCCAGTTTAATCCCGTTTCATCACAGTTGTACACCTGACTGCGCGTTAATTGACGACATTTAATTTCTGCTTGAAGCTTGATGATGTATTCTGATACAACAGCACTATTGGCGCTTAGCTTTTCTCCTTCAA
This sequence comes from Diorygopyx duplodentatus, assembly GCA_033557515.1. Lineage (NCBI taxonomy): Eukaryota > Metazoa > Arthropoda > Insecta > Coleoptera > Scarabaeidae > Diorygopyx > Diorygopyx duplodentatus. Next base: position 5,264 of record JAWQRJ010003042.1, on the reverse strand, counting down.
TATGAAGCTTCCTTATTCCGTGGCGGTTTTTGAATTTATCCAACCAACCCGTACTGGCTTTAAATAAAGGATTACTGTTTTTTATTTTCTTGTTAAAATCCAGCGCTTTCTGCTGAATGATCGGCCCTGATAATGGAATCCCTTGACTTTGCTGCTGTACAAACCAATAAAAAACAATGCGATATAATTCATCATGAGTGGAGAGTTTCATGGTTTTTCTACGAATAACGTCACCATCACTTGCACCATGATACTGATGTGATCTTCTATCTTATTACCGCACCGTTTTATGTCATTAATCGTAGTTCGCGGCACATTGTAAATTTTGGACAAACTTGTAGCACTCTCTGCTTTTCTTATTCGTTGAACAATTTCAAATTTTGTTGCTAAATCCAACACTACACGTTTTCTTTTATTTTCAGACATTTTCGTTTTTACGATAACTGATTACAGGACGTATGTATTTTCAGCAGAAGCTGTGAACGACTGACTGAGCATTATAATGCTGTCGACGGCACTTGTTATTTGTTTGGGATATGTTGTTCAGACCATTTTTTGTCGAATTAAATTCTTAGAAAAGTCGACGGCACTTATTTTTCGGAAATTCTTATGCGGTTGGGTAGGGTTGGAGTGTGACGGATAACAGAAGGTGACGAATAATCGAGTGACGGTTAATCGAAGTTCTACTGTACATTGAAACTAAATTTAATTTGAAAGTTCTGATGGATTTTGGTCTGCCCAAAAGTGAAGATTTCAACGATTAATAATCCCCTGTCTAAAAAATGTTGCTTCGTTCTTTTTGTTCCTTAGAGGAACCAAATATTTTTTTCCAAAAATCTTGGTTCCTCTTGTAGGCGGACTAGAACCATCTCAAAGAATTCTCGTCTTTGCCCTGCGTCTTGCGGATGCATCGCTGCAGTTGGTGAAAATGTAAAAGGATGAAATACGTTTTTCCTTAAAATCTCCTGCATTGAGCAACGAGATATGTCAGCTAATCAGCTATTGCGGCACAAAGTGAGGTGTTTGGATTAGCATGAAAATAAGCTAAAACTATAGTGACAATCGTCTTGTCATTCGTGACTGGTTTAGCTTTTCGTATTGTTCCAGTTGCTTTCCCATGACTTATAAAATTGGATTGTACCATTCTGAATTTTATTGGCGGCAAACTCGGATATTTTTCATTAAATGTCATGCACGTTCTACTTATTATTGGCATTGACCATGAATAATAAATAAATTCATAATATCAACATTGGAGTAATTATTAGTTTCCATTTTAGAACACAGTAAGGACTTGTCAACATTGTGAAGAACTAAACATTTGAAATATCTTGATAACTCGATTTCCAAACGATACATGCATTAATTTTCCACCCTAAATATGAAATCAACCAACCTAAGTTACATTGATTGGTAGCAAACACTAATTGGTAGGTAACTCAATTTACAACAAATGAATGTATTATCAAAGGATCGCTTTTGCAACAAGAGCTCGAAAAATCTTAAATAATTGGAAAAGGATACATTTTAGGTATAGGGAAACCTAATACTGTTTAACGAGGATTTTGATTCTATATTCGATAAGATAAAAATATTTGGTAGGTGCCATTGAAACAAAGTAACTTTTTGTCATTTAAGGTTTTCTTATTTCAAACTTCAATTTTGTATTTCTGTATTTTTGTATTTCGGATGTATTTCTGAAAAGTTCAATGTGTCAACTAATGGTTAATGAAGCATGAACACTATCGCATAAGTCTACTATGAAAATTCGATTTTTCAAAATATTGCTGCTGTTGCATTATTTTAGAGTACATTTTTAGGTTACCGGAACTGCCAGCTCATTGAAAATATTTTTATCTTTTAGTTCCCTTCCTACCATATTCAACTCCAAATTTTCAAACATCCAATGTCCAAATCAGCTACGGCCGCACGAAGTGAGGCCTTTGGATTAGCTTGAAAATAAGCTCAAACCATAGTGACAGTGGTCTCGTCATTTGTGATTAGTTTAGCTTTTCGTATTGCTCCAGTTGCTTTCCCACAACTTACAAAATTGGATTGTAACCTTCTGAATTTTGTTCTATTAAGCGGTGGTAAATTCGGATATTTTTCGTTAAATGTCCTGCACGTTCTACTTATTATTTATTGGCATTGACCATGAATGATAAATAAATTCAAAATATAAACATTGGAGTAATTATTAGTTGCCATTTTAGAGCGCAGTAAGGACTTGTTAACGTTGTCAAAAACTAAACGTGCGAAATATCTTGATAACTCGATTTCCAAATGATATCAGCATTAATTTTTCAGCCTAAATATGAAATCAACCAACCTAAGTTACATAAACGTCAAAATTGATAACTAATTTGTAGGCAACTCAATTCACAACAAATGAATGTATTGTCAAAGAATCGCTTTTACAGCAAGAGCTCGAAAAACCTTCAATAATCGGAAAAGGATAGATTTCTCGGGTATAGGGAAAGCTAATACCGCTTAACAAGGATTTTAATTCTACATTCGATAAGATAAAAAAATTTGGTAGGTGCCATTTAAAAAAAATCACTTTTTGTCATTTAAAGTTTTCTTTTTTCAAAATTAAATTTTGTAAAGAATGCACTTAAGAATGTCCTGCCAGGTGTATTTCTGAAAAGTGCAATGTCCCAGCTAATGGTTAATGAAGTATGAACATTATCTCGTAAATCTAATTATGAAAATTCGATTTTTTAAAATGTTGCTGTGGTTGCATAATATTTGCGAAAAATTCAATATCTCGAAAACGATTAAGTTTAGCCCTGGCAAATGTATTACGAAAGTTGTTGAAAATTAAATGTAGATTAAGAAAAAAAATTAAAATTGTGGGGTCATTCCATTTAAAATAACAAAGCTGGTGTCAACTTCCGGTATAACTGGAACAACCAGCCTTACTGAAAATATTTTTATCTTTTAGTTCCCTTCCTACCATACCTAAATTCAAATTTTCAGGCTACTAACATTATCTGTTCCCCATATATTTCTAATGGACGGTCTACGGTAGACCGTCCATACGGTAGACCGTATGAAGCCTAATTTAAAACTTAAAACCGACACCATAATAACACAAACAAAATATTTTAAAAAACGTGGACCGTAAGGTCACGTTTTTTTTTTTACCCAAAAAGGAGTATTTAAAAATATTCCTAAAGTTCTAAGACAGGGTTAATTTGAAAAGAGAAAATGAAAACTTGAAAGTTTTGTATTTCAACACTAATCACTCTGTTGTGTTGCTGCATCTTGATGCTGGAGTGAGTTTTCTATATGCCTGGAAGGTATACTTTTTTGTTACTTATTATTAAATTTAACCTATAAATTTTTACTTATAAGTTCACAAGTAACAAAAAAGTATACCTGGTAACCTTAATTTATATTAGACATAGATATTATGCAATTTTTTTAAACTGCACTATACTAATTTGTTTTTAGTTATTAATAATTGACAAAAAATATCAAGACGTGCAGCCTATTTTAACGCAAGCTAACCATTTGATAGAAACGTGGACCGGAGGGCCAACCCAAAAGGAGTATTTAAAAATATTCCATTTGATATTGCAGGTAGACGTTAGTAACGTTGCCGTAAACTTCTTGTAGTTTAATAAACTAATTTCAATTTTTAGGTGTGTTATTCGTTAGCATTTGGTCAGACTAGAGGCGTTAAACCTTACTTGAAAACATTGCAGACAAGTCTTCAAACGCTGTTAACTATTGAAGATGGTATTTATCGTGTGGTATTTGGGGCATTCAATGCATCCATAATTTCAAATCATGTTATCGAGTTTTTAACTATTAGTATCGTTCTATGTACATATTGTTGTTTGTAAATAATTCAATTGAAAATCATTTAGGATATCGATATTGGATTGATTGCTTTGAATGCCCTTATTCATTCTAGAACGTCCAAGTTTTCCAATCATTTTGCTTTTTAGATCTTACAAGCAATGAAATGTTTTTGTGGTTACCTAAGGATCATTTGTGGTTATTGGGAATGATAGTTATGGTAATGCATAGCATGCAATCCGGGTATATGGACAAAGCACAAAAATTTTCGGACAAGGCTATGACCCATTTAGAAAAATTAAAACGTATGTGCGATAACTTTTTTAAGGGGAATTGACACTCTGGTAGGTGGATAATTTTTTTTTTCAGTTCTGAAAGCAATAAACATTACAGGAGCTTTTCAATTTATTGTGTATTTAATTATTTACATCATGTCAATCTAACAAAATTTTCATTATACGCTGTGTTGATTCCCCTTAAGCAGCTATATTTGTAACATTATTTTCCTCTCTTATATCTATTTTAACTTTCAGTTAGTGACAATAAATCAATTTTATCCATATTTCACATAAACTTACTCGAACACATGATCATGTGCAGATTGGTTATGGGAAACAAAACGCTAGCGATTCAGGAAATTGCAACATGTGCAACGATATGTAAAGACAATCCGAAATTGTTGGAAACGCACAGTACGCAATTGCATGCGCTGCTCGGTTTGTACTCGATGAATATGAATTGTTTCGAAGCTGCAGAGGCTCAGTTTAACATTGTTTTATCGGTAAAAATATTTTTGAGCGCGACTGAGGTGAAACATAGTAACTTGTTTGTATTTCAGACGGCCCAAAGCAGGGACCTGTTCACATTTGGAAATCTCAATTTGGCAATTATATTTTTAAGAAACAAGAGGGAGGCCGACCTTAATAATATTTTGGATAGGATTTTACCCGATAATTTACCATCCATTTCGCAGAGCTTACGTGCTGCGGCTTACTACGTGCAGGGACTACAGGCATTTTTCGAAATGAGGTTCAATGATGCAAAGTAAGTGGAATATATTTGTGCAGTTTAAGAAGAAAAAAAGACATCCCTAACCATAATTTGACTAACAAGGGAACACAGGCAAGTGTGTCTCACCGATTTAAATGAAACTTGGTGGGTTTACAGACTGATGTGGTAACCTTTTTAGCTGCGGAATCGCCTGTTTTCGGGGGGTGGAGCGCTCTATCGGCAACACAGCCCTTCGCTATCTGCTGTAATATCTCCAAAACTGTAAAACATATCAGAAAAAAGTTAGGATAAATATTTAACCATTTTAGTAGTACTAAAGGAAAGTGAGTGCACGTGATTTGCGAGCTCCGCAGTTAAACTCCAATCTAGGGGAGATTGCGGAAATTCATTTACATCAAGGTGGTTAATACTTCCTGATTGATAAACGTAGTGAGTATAGAATAAGT
>JAWQRJ010003041.1:0-12587 GCA_033557515.1 Diorygopyx duplodentatus | reverse complement strand
TTTGTTTTGAAAAATGTGTTGGAAACTATGTCCTGAGAAAATTCTGAAGCATGTGAACAGGTTTAAGGAATATTCAGGAATATTTTCAAAAATTGATAGTTTTTGTTTTGTATGTCTTTTGTTTCAAAATATTACTTACAAATTTGTATTATTATTTGTACCAAAATTATTATTTTGGGGGCAATGGGGAAATAAAGAATAATTTAAAGATTAATGAAAAATTGATTTATATTGTATGTCACATAATATCTAATAGCGTTTCACTTTACGGGTGTATAAAAATATTTGTTTTGAAAAATGTATTGGAAACTATGTTGTGAGAAAATTCTGAAGCAGGTGAAAAGGTTTAAGGAATATTAAAGAATATTTTCAAAAATCGATAGTTTTTGTTTTGTTTCGTATGTTTTCTATTTCAAAATATTACTTACTAATTTGTGTTATTGTTTGTACCAAAATTATTATTTTGGGGGCAATTTTCCCCATTGCCCCCAAAATTACTTTATATGTATATTATTATTTGTACCAAAATTATTATTTTGGGGGCAAAGGGGAAATAAAGAATAATTAATGATTAATGAAAAATTGATTTATATTATATTTCAAATAATATCTAATAGCGCTTCATTTTCCGGTGTATAAAAATATTTGTTTTGAGAAATGTATTGGAAACTACGTTCTGAGAAAATTCTGTGAAGCACGTGGACAGGTTTAAGGAATATTAGGGAATATTTTTAAAAATTTTTAGTGTTTTGTATGATTTTTGTTTCAAAAGATGCCAACAAATAGTAAATAGAACGTGTAGGACATTTAACGAAAAATAGCCGAATTTGCTGCCGCTTAGTAGAACAAAATTCAGAAGGTTACAATCCAATTTTATAAGTCATTCATTGATCTAATCATATGACCTAACCTAGAGTAAAAAGAACACACTTTGTACAATAAGTGACACTCTCCTGTATATGTATATTGAAATAATGTTATATGTTATATTATAGAGAAGTGGAAGTACTGTAACTTTTATTTAAAACATTTTTTCTTGAAACGAATTATAAGGGGGCTAACGCTCGCAGTACCGACCTTCGATATTGAACAAATGTCATTTTTGCAAATAATGTCCAATAACTCTTAAACGGTGGGATTTTGGCCAAATACTTGTTTAATAAAATCGAACCTAAATTCGATAAAGAATTAAAAAATGCAATAATACACATTCCAGGATATTACTAGATATCCTGGAAAAACTGAAAATCGTCATGTTCTTCAAATGTGAATATCTTCCATATTATTTATCGTATAAAAAACTTCGAGGGAAAAAGTTGTAGATACCAAACATTCTGTAGGATGGATAATAAAACTATTTTTTACCTTGCACCAGTTTCGGGATGTGACCCAACGTTATATTTTTTTTAAATGGAAACCATAGTTGATTTTGACATATTATTAAATTACTTGATTTTTTCCCTTTCCAACGATATAAGGTTCAAGATATTTATCTTTAACAGTTGAAAGATAATCACATTCCACACAGATTTTAACCCACATCACACTATCCATGATTAAGAACCATGTTTTGTTTTTAAAACAAAATACTGCTGCATAACTTACTAACTAACTACTTATTATCTTTTGTGCTTTAGTAGATATAAAGAAAAAAGATTTTCTGAAAAAACAGTTCTGCTCAAATTTAGTACGTCAATAAATTGCAAAAAAAGTAATTTAATAATGTCAAAATCAATAAAAAAAAATTTATTATCTATCCTACAGAATGTTTTGACATCTACAACTTTTTCAAAAAATGACAATTTTCAGTTGTTTCAGATATCTAGTAGGCGATACATTTTTTGGAAAAACAAAAGAGGTATATGACAGTATAAACTTGCTGATGGTTTCTATAAGCTTTATGAAAGCTTATAGATAATCAAAAAGATAGGTTGTAGGTTGTTTTCTAGAACTAAGATTAAGAGTCGAGCCTGTGTTCTAACGGTCTCTAAAAATGTTATAATTGGACTTGTTTTTATGGAGCTCATTCTTTTTGTTTGGCTTTCTTGCTTACAGTCTACGATTATTACCATACCATTAAAACACAATTTGGGATGATTAATTTTTAAATGCTTCCTAACTTACAGCACACTGAAAAATGCTGTAAGTAAAAATTACACAGCTTTCTTCGAATCAATGCTTTATTTATGAAAAACCAAGATAGTAACATAATGATTAATTAATTATGATTAATAATGATATAAAATATTTTCTATTATTTTCTAGATGTTCACAGAGATAGCAGGTAATTGACGTATTCCATTATTTATTCTATTACCTATTATCTTTAAAGCTATACAATTGACATTATCTCCTCGTTTAACAACGTTACAATAACGCAATTTGCAGAGGCTAAGTTTAACAGACGTGGCTAAGCGTTAAATGAAATGCAATTCGTTAAGCTGGCAGTTAACTTAGTCTCTGTTAAATGTTACTGTCACGTAATTAAAATGATTTTGTCTTCACTAAAAATTATAAAAAATAATATTTATTAAAAGGCGTGGCTTCGAATTAAATGAAATACAATTGGTTAACACAGCAGTCGACGTAACTCTGGCATTAACCAATAGCCGAACATAATGGGCGTGGTTTCGTTTTAAACTCACTCTAATTGGTCGAATTCGATTTGCAACTGTCACGTTATTCACGTTAATGGCCTGTTTACACGAGTTTCGGTCTCTTGTCGCCCAAAGCTGGAGTAACCCGTTTAAAGTGCGTGCCAAAGCATTTCGTAAGCTCACTTTGTGACCGTTCGCGCGGCTGAGTAAGGAAACGATTGTAGTTTAGCGTACGCGGGAGCAACCGGGGCCGATTACGCCGCAATTTGCGCATATGGAAATCTGGGGACATTAAAAACAGATTTCGAGATATTTCCCACGGACAAGCGGAGAGGAGGCCGCGCGGAGAAAATGAGAGAAACGCCGGTCCCTGCCGTTTACGGAGACCGAGTGCTGCTGCCCAGTTTTTTTTCCTGCTAGCCAGAGGCCGCTTCTATGCATTACAATACGCGTTTGGAGTTTTATGTCGCGACATTAGAAATGCAAAACCGACGCCCGCCCCGCGTTCCAGTTTTTGCTCGCCGCATGAACGCATTAATATTTAACCGGAGCGACCATTACCGTTGACGATATGGCGAGAAATGATGCCACAGCCATACCTATCTGAGCGTGATTCAGAGTCTGTATGGTCTACGGGTGGCAAAAGTGGTTTTGGGTTTGATGGCTCCCTAAAACAACAATTTTTCTTTCTGCACAAGAGAAGAAAAAGAGGAACACCACAAAAATTTTCGGGCATACCATAAGAGAAGACTGGCTGAAAAGAAGGCTGGAGGTTTACATCAAATTTTTGCATATTTATCTCTAACAGTTAAGATGTTAAGTTAACATCTCCACTTGTCTTCATTGTATATCCTAGATATTTGTTTTTTTTAACGTGATATCCCCGCTAACGTTCTAAGAACACTACAAGAAAATCGACCGACAAACAGGCGGTGAGGAAAGAAGCGGTGAGGAAAGGTGAAGCAGCTCCGATGGCGGCAGGTACCCAACTGACCTGCCTCAATGGGTTTTCGAATTAATTTCTACGGTTGTTAGCGGGACGTCATCCATTGAGAAGTGCGAAAGAAGCATGTTGCACTCCCACCGGCGAGGAAGATATAATAATACCGCCGCAGTAATCCATCATTCTGAAAACTGTAATAACACCGGCGCATCTGCATAATTTGCCTGTGCAAATTGGGTTAGCTCTACCGCGTTAACAAAACCAACCGTACTGCCGGTCGCTTCTGCACTCAACGGACGAATAACCCGATCTCTCGTGCGCCTACGCTAACAGCTTCAGCCTGCTTAACTTTTCCGGTGTAGCAGTATTTATGGTACGAATATTTCAAATTAAGATTTTGCAAATTCAGCAATAAGAAACTGTTTAAGAGGTAATACTTATCATCAATAATCGTTTGCTTAATGCACCTGAAGATGGATGTTAACGTCCGAAACATGTAGGATTGACATCTGGTTTACATACATAGTTTCCTAAATGGTGGAATATAATAGAAACACATCTGTACTGCTAATTGAAAATCTATTAACTGTGTCATGCTTTATTTATGGTTAACGAGAAATGGTAAAACCTTATGCAACAAAATACTAATAAAATATATTTTGTAAGAAACGTTGTTTATATATTTCATCACTTATTTTTATAAACGCTTTAACACAATTAATTGACGTATTGTATTTATTTTATTGCCAATTGTAATAGCTGCAATAATATTAATTTATTACATCTCAAGTTTTGTTATTACGTTTATTTTATTGAAAAAGTTATGTGTCCTTTTTATTTATATATTATGATCATTTTTAAAATTGATCTCCAGTGTGAAATGTTTGCCACTCATCTATGCAGAAGTTTCGTACAAAGAGCAATCATTAATAGTACTAAAGTTTAATCATTAATAGTCAGTTATATGGTGAAAATAAGCAAAACTGAGTGGGTGTGGATCACCCACACGACTTTCTCTCACTTAACCCCCCGACTTAACCTTGAAACGGTGCGACTTTAGGCAAACAAATATTTAAACATGCGTTTTATCTGCAGTCGCGGAGAATTGTACAACAGAAATTGCAAAAAGTCCTTGCATAAATTTCTCTATTACACAAATGTTAATCCTCTTTAATCCAACGGAATGTCGGCTTTTTAACTGCAAGTAGTTTTAACTGATGACAATAAATGATAATTACAGCAATTATTCAAGCGATTTATTGCATACGCTCCGCATGTAACCCACGTATTTATTGTTATCTTAGGGTGGAAGCCATAAATGGCGATGGTCGGTTTAATTCCCATACGATTTGTCGCGCGAGTGACAATAATTTATGCAAATTGTCGTGTCTTTCGAGTCTCACGTGTGACAGCGCATAGCCAAGGTTGCGGGCGAGGACCGTCAGGCTCGCTTTTTCTCCTTTTTTTCGCCGACTTTCCGTCGCGTTTCCCCCCCGCCGCAGCATTTTTCTACTCCGAGATATTAAGTTTAACGCGCGTTCCCGCTTAATACCTTTTTCTATATACGTCCGTAATGTGCCGTAATTAAATCCGCTATTTTTCTACACGGAACAATTTAATGAATAATGAAACAGAGCGATTCCCGGAGTTATGTCAACGTTATTTTCAATTAGCTCTCACGCTACAGTCAGCCGCCGCGATATTCGCATACTGCACTCGACGCAAGAAATGTCCGGTATGAAACGTCAACGTATCAGCCAATTAAACGTCGTTATTATCGAAACCACGCCCACGCCTAACTGAACGACCAATAACGGTCCACTCGCGCGCAAAGCAAACTTTGATATTTCGGCGGTTTTTGCCAAAAAAGTGTCTTCGCCCGACCGTCTTCCATTTAGAGGTAATTTTCAGAACACAAAGCGCGTCCTCCTTGGAAACCTCTAATTTGTTACTTTGATGTATTATTGTTCCCATGGATGGAGAGCAGACTGCGGTGTCTGAGATGATTTGTAGAAATTTGGCGCCGCTATGCGAAGGTTCTGCAAGTTGCACAGGTAGTAGAGGGCGGTATTCATTAGCCCAGGTAAAAAAAGATACCCTTGGGCATCGTCCAAAGTATAGCCTGGTTTTACTTTAGCTTCGCCAAAAAATATTAGAGCAAACAGTAAAAAAACTTTATCGTGCAGTTAAAAAGCAATAAATTCGGGACTATTTTAGTGTATTTACAATTACACTTATCTGCATATCAAAGTTACTCAATAAATATCTAAAGATTAGAAAGACTAGATTTCATACCGTTAGGTTTCCAAACAAAAAGGATCTGGTATGACACGCACACGACTTTCTCTTAACCATGGCCCTCATTGAATTTTTAGAATGCCTTCGTAATATGTTTGTGAAACACATGGTTTGCTAACTGCTAATTACTGAATCTTGAGCAAGCTTCGTTGTGTTCTTGAATACCTTTAAGAAATCGCTAATAACTCTGCCTTGATATTTTCGTTTGGTCGACGATTCTGCATAAATTTCATCAAACTTTTTTGACGAGAAGTGTTAGTTATAAAAGAGTAGATATAACAATACCAAAAATTTGCAAGTAGAAGGTTTTCATTGCCATTTCTGCATTAAATTCTGGGTTACTTGAGATTTTTTAAATGTACACTTCCATAACTGCTGGAGATCAAGAAACCTGGGCAATTACACTTTATTTTTCTCAGAAACCACTCAAACCAAGTTGTTTACAGTGTGTACAACATTCAGTTTATTGTGCAATGTATACATGGTGTCACAAATTCGATGCCCACCTGAAAAAACTGAAAATTGTTATTTTCTTCAAATGTGAATATTTTACATATTTTTATTGTATCAAAAAAATTCGTGGGAAAAAACTGTAGACATCAAAACATTCTGTAGGATAGATAATAAAAATATTTGTTACCTTGCACCAGTTTCGAGATGTGACCCAAAGTTGCATTTTCTTAAATGGAAACCATAGTTGATTTTGGGATATGAAGAAAAATCATATTCCACATACATTTTAACCCACATCACACTACCCATGATTAAGAACTATGTTTTGTTTTCAAAACAAAAGACTACATTTCTGGTATTTATTATCTTTTGTGATTTAGTAGATATAAAAAAAAGAATTTTTTGAAAAAACTTCTGCTCAAATTTAGTACGAAAAAAATGAAACATGGAAGCAATAAATATGGCAACAATGAACATGGAAGCAATAAACATGGTAACAGTAAATATGATAACAATAAACATGGTAACAATAAACATGTTAAAAATAAACACGACAATAATAAACTAAAATTTTCCTACACAAGATGTTCAATATGGCGGCCGTTTACTTCTAAATATTTGGTAACACGCTTTTCGACACTTTTCCTACAGTTCATTGATTGACAAACACTAACGGAGTTAAACGCCTGTATGACATTTTGTTGCAAATCATTAATACTGTTGTAACTCATTCCGTATACCACATTTTTTATATGGCCCCACAGGAAAAAGTCTAGTGGGGACAAATCCGGAGATCTCGCTGCCCATCGTACGGGACCGTTCGTTACAATCCACCGATTTCCATATCTTGTTGCTCAACATTCAGCAACAATTCTTGAATTATGTGCAGGTGCGCCGTCCTGCTGAAAGAAAATAGTTTCCTCCTCTTGAATTGGTAGATCATCAAACGCATCTTCAATTTCCTGCTGCAGCAGTTCGAGATATCTGTTTGAGTTAAGTGTTTCGTTAAAAATAAACGGAGCTATTAAACGGTTTCCCAAAATGCCGCACCATACGTTAAATTCAAATCGTTCCTGAAAACGTGACTGTCGAACTATTTTCGGATTTTCATTACTCCAATAATGATAATTATTCCGATTGTAAATGCCGTTGTTCGTAAATGGACTTTCATCACTCCAAAGTGTTATCGTGTTTATTTTTAATATGTTTATTGTTACTATATTTATTATTATCATGTTTACTGTTAGCATGTTTATTGCTTCCATGTTCATTGTTATAATATTTATTGCTTCCATGTTTCCCTTTTCTTGTTTCTTTATATTTACTAAAGCACAAAAGATAATAAATACCAGATATGTAATCTTTTGTTTTGAAAACAAAACTAATCATGGATAGTGATATGGGTTAAAATCTGTGTGGAATAAGATTTTTCTTAATATCTCCTAAACTATGAATGATAAATACCTCGAACCTTATATCGTTGGAAACGGAAAAAATCATGCAATTTAGTAATGTCAAAATCAAATATGACTTCCATTTAAAAAAATACAACTTTTGGTCATATCTCGAAACTAATGCAGTGGATTTTTTGTATAATCTATCCTACAGTATGTTTCGATATCTACAAGTTTTTCCTTTGATTTTTTTTGATACGATAAATATTACGGAAAATTTACGGTCATTTTCTTCAAATGTGAATACATTTGAACAAAATGACAATTTTTAGTTTTGTCAGGATATCTAGTAGGCGATGATGCATTGTTTTGAAAAAACAAAAGAAGGTCTGAATAGCTTAGATACACTCCCCCATACTGTTCTATTTAACCGAGTCTGTAGCTCTTGCCGTTTTCAAGATACCAATGGTGAGCATCGAATTTAGTCTGTATATTTTTAAAATTTGATAACCAGGTTTCTATTTTCTGGAATAGTTCTCAGTAGAAAACTAAACTAAAACAATATACAGGATACATTGTTACGAACTTTGAAGAAGAAAAAATCTATTTTGGAATAAAACTCCGAAATATTTGTCATAACCGTTTTAAATTATACTTTGCTTATTAGATGAGTTATGATTTGAATATTTCTTTAAAATTATGCTAATTTAAAAATCACTGGAACTATTTTTAATGAAAGTTTTGTTGGGAATTTAACCAATTTCGGCTCAGAATATTATGTTGAAAATCAACATCTCATCCACAAATCTTATCCACCCATCAAATTGTTTATATTTGAAAACTAATGTAAAGTTAAGGTGAAGAATGATTTATTGACATTTTTAGATAGTTTTTAAAATACCATAAGTAAAGAAAGTAAATGACAAAATATAGGAACAAACGCAAACTAATTATTTACTAATAAGAATGCCAACTTACAATTAGTGTCGCTTAATAATCCCACCATTCGTCTTGACTTCAACTTATTCTGACCAAGCCGTCCTCTCCAGAGATCGTTTTCAAACTACTTTCTCTAATCCTTGAAGGATTCCTTCTGAAGGATTCCTTTTGAAAGATAACTTAACAACATAGCTGCCATCATCTTGTCTCGTATGCGCATCGTCAATTGCTCAAAGATTGTGAAGCAGTTCATCGAAGTTCTTGGTGACCGCTAAAGACTATTGGTTCCTTTGTGGAATGTGATACCACAACCACTAGATCTGATGATTTGATTGCCTGATAACTCTTTATGACGTAGCAATCCAAGCACAGTATTGGACAACGTCACCTTTGGAATAGATGATGTAATGACGCTGACTACAAGCGCTGAATTACCAGATGAGTATCTCCGTTGACAGCTCTCATTTGAAGGTTTGACCTCCCATTTGACACTGCTTCTCCCCCCGCTGCTGTTTGAACTGGGCATCGTCCGTTCGTACGTTTCATTCCAAGCCGTTGGATCAAAGATTCAGTAACCAAATCAGTTGTTGAACCAAAATCCAGTAATCCTCTTACCATTTGATAGTAACCACTTGCAGCATATTTAACCAAAAACTGAACAGTCGGAAGCAGAGTGTGTAGTTGTTGACGTCGATGAGTGCTGTTGACTACAAATGAAGTGTGTGCTCTTCAAACAGTTGAAGCATAGAGTGTGCTGTCTGACAAATTCCCTCCTGTCGTCAATTGTCGTGCTCTTAAACTTGTCACAACGATAAAGTTTGTGTTCCTTTAAACTTTCTGTTGAAGAGACTATTCTGTTGAAGGGACCTTAGGTGTCTACTTCGATGTTGTTGTGACTTGAATATGCATGTTGGGTGTAAGTTCAAGATTCTTCGACGCATGAATAATTCCATCTGGTTGAATGTTGGTCGACTTACATCTGCTATCTCCCGTCTCCATAATGATAACATTGATCTATAAGAATGCCTCCTCATCTAATTTAGATAATAGCATGTAATTCAGCCAAATCTCCCACTTGTCGACTTCAAATTGCATCGTTCGTGGGTTACGAGCGATAGCGTAGAGATTCCTCAAATGTTGTCAATAATCCCTGGAGGCTCACTGCTCCCAATGTGGCTGATGGACAGTCTACGATGTTCGCCATGTATTATGGCGAACATTCTTCTTGGTGTACGTCTTATTCAGAAATTCATAAGACGGTTGATAATTCGCTTGTGGCATGCCAATTGCTGAGAGCGCCTGATTCTGATCCAGTGAGAGCTCAAGTATTCAAACTTCTGTATGTTGTCCAATCTCACGTTGTTGTGAATGATGCTGCCAAATAGACTTTTGAAGTCTGAGTAGTTTTTGAATTGTCCATCAAATGTTCACAGCTGATCAGCTGTCCAATCAGGGTACGAATTGAATCCTCAATGTTATCCAACAAGTCTCCATCAGCTCTCTGCAGAGTTCTCCCTATTTGACTTTGATCAACCGCCTTGCATTACAGAATTTCGTTTCCACGTCCTACGTCTGTACGATTCTTCTGCACCCTTTCCTCGTCGTTTGCATTTCTCTCCTAGAGAGTTCAATGGTGTCTTGGATCCAGAGGGTCCGAACTCACCTGGTGAATCTGATGATTTATATGAGGAAGTATTTGGACAAGTGCCATTCACGAGCTATGGCTCTCTTTCGTAGTTTGATGATCTGAGTCTTTGACTATCGACCTTTCGTCTTTTAGCTGGTCGATCTTCTTCTTCTTAGCCCGCCGTCTCCTTTCGAAGGTTGGCGATCCAAATGGCTATTGTAGTTTTGTCCACTGATGTGCATCCGTACTATCTCCTTAGGTCCTTCATCCATGAGGGACCCATTCTGGCCCCTCATGGCCCTTCCAACCGATCTCCTTCCCCGTATTTTTCCCTCGATTATTAGTCTAAGTAGTTCATACTTTTTGCCCCCCATTATCTGACCTATACAACAGGTTTTTTTTTCTTGAATGGTAAGCAGTACTTCTTTTGTTTTATTCATGCGCCTCAGTACCTCGACATTAGTTGTTTTTGTACTCAAGGTAAGCGTAGCATTCTCCGATATAAATACATTTCGAAGGCTTCCAGTTTCTTTTCAGTGTTTGGGTCGAGAGTCCAGCTTTCACAACCATAAAGTAGTGTCGAGAAAATATAACACCTACCCATGCGTATTCAGAGTTCCATGTCAAGATCCGATCTTGTGAAAAATGACTGCCCATACAAGTTCTTCTGGCTTGTTCAATTCTTGATCTGATTTTTTGCTAACTGATCTACCATTTTTGCTTATTTTCTGGGTTGGTTTCCCGAAGCTATAATTTATATGTTGAAGATAACATGTATTTTCAATGTGAAGTTAAAGTGAAGAATTGAAGAATGATTTATTGACAGAATAGAAAATATTGACATGGCATCAAATCCAAAATGTTGCTATGATCTCTCCAATATTTTGTGTTTAGCATTGAAAGCAGATATACTTTAATAAGAACATTCCGCTATTCACAATTTTCTTTGAATTCTATGTATTAAATTCTGGATTATTTAAGCTTTTTTAAAAAATACACTCTGCCTTGAAGATCAAGTTCTTGAAGATCAGGTTCTTGATCTTCAGCATAATATAAACCTGGATAGTCACACTTTCTTTTTAGTAGAACACCTTAACACGTAACCAAATTATCCACAGGGTTTCTAATATTCAATGTTAATTTGTATAAATTACGAACATCCAATAGTCAGGTCATTCGAATGCAATGATAAGTCAGGCCATCATTTAGTCAGTAGTAACTGAATATAGTACTAATCAGAAATGCATCCAATAGGTTTTTAAATAAAATTATTGAACTTGACCTTTTGAAATTTAAATGTACTGTTTTAAACTGAAGAGGAATATTCGCCATGAAATTTTTATACTATATGCAGTGTAAAATGATATTTTCAAGCGATAATATTATTCGGTTTCCGCTTATATCTTTACCGAAGTATTACCACTGCTGTAAAGAACATTTAAAGGTGACTGGAGCCATCCATTAAAAAAGGAAGTTTCCTCAAAAAAAATTAAACTTTCATTCTGAGCAGGACTAACAAAAATTAACTGTTCAAATTTAATTTGTAAATAATTTTTAAAAAAATGCTTTTCTTTACACTAATTTGTTTATTGAGTTATGGGAAATTAAAAAAAATATTTTTAAACTACGCTTTTTTAAACTAATATTAATTGTTTTCCAAGAAAGAAAGAAGAGTAATGATTTTTACTAATCAGTTTGTTTAGAAACTACATTTATATTTTTAACACTTTTATTCGTCGACCGATTTCGGTATCATAGTACCATCATCATGGACAAACATGGGCTTTTTGATTACAAAAGTATCATTATAAACTATAATTAAAATCACGTGTTAAATTATTGTAAATATTGGGTTAAGTGTAACTTAGGTTCTATATTTCTATGAAGTACGCTATCGTTGGAATATTAACCCTGATTGGTTGTATTGTACATCGATGAAGTTTAATTAGATGATAACACATTTGAAATTACGTAAAATAAAATTAGATTATTTCTAAAAGACATGTTTGCCTTGCTGATGGCTAGGTTTGCAGTATTAAACGCAAAACTGGTCCAACATGTTTTTTATGAAAGTGCATAGCAATATGCGCGCGAGTAATTTGGATTTTGAATTTAAAATTAGAGTTTAAAAATTACATTGTTATATTGTAAGAACTATGATTATAACAGTTATATGGTTTTTGCATATTTATAGATAAGAACTTATATCAATTATTAAATTGAAGAATTATATTAAATAATTTTAGAAAATTAATGTTTGTAATATAATAAAATAGTGAGTTATAAATTATTAAATTATAGAGTTAATGAGAAACTTCAATCATTAATTAGTAAAA
>JAWQRJ010003040.1:0-12589 GCA_033557515.1 Diorygopyx duplodentatus | reverse complement strand
ATCGTCCAGAGCTCAAGTTCTTCAAGTGATCGGTTAGCGAGGAAAAAGGCAAAATTGGAGCTATCACTTCTGCTGAGAGAAGTTCCTTGATCACTGTCATACTTTCTATAAGTGCATCAGGAAATTTAATTCCTCCGCTGGTGATATTCCCATGTACTAATATGAACACAGCTCTGGAAAGAGGGAGTCCTCTTGGAACGATCGTCACTGTACATCCCTCTGGTTGGGCCCAATCCCACATATTCACCCAATGGCTCAAGAGTTCCACCGGACAAAAACTATGATGCTCAAACTAGATATAGACGTGGTAAGAGAAAACCATGGCACAATAATTTCTCTGCCAACTCACACAGTATATAAAATGTAACCACTAGACCGATCCTTCATGGCTCCCCTCAAAGCGTATTGGAGCGAAGAGGTTCGAGTCTGGATAAGGGAAAATCAGATGCATGTCTCCACTTACGATGCTGTGGAGCTGTTTGGTAAGGCTTACGTAAAGTGTCAGACGGGAGAGATTACAATAAACGAATTTCGTCTCACTGGCCTTTTCCCTGTCAACAGGGACATTTTCAAATATTCCGATTTTATTGCTGCCTCAAGGGAAGTTTAGCACAGGGAATAACCTCATTATCCTGTTGAGACAGATGTGGGAGACGTTTGTTTTCCGCATGTAGCCAGTCCACAAGACAAACACATAACCTACCCTGTAATTCCACATCACTATGTCTAATGGTCCTACAGCCTGGAGGTGACGGCGAAAGAAATGGTTTTTCGGTGGTCTCAGACAGTCACGAGGTGGGACCAATGTACATCAACCGGGTTGATGTACATCCACAGATCAGAACCCACAGTTCAGAAAAGAACCCCTGCAAGAGGTCGGAAGGTAACGACATCTGCTGTAATAACTCTCTCTCCTTCCAAGAAAGTATGTCTTTGCCTTACAAGAAAGATCTTATGCAGTCATTAGAGAAAACGAAGAAGAAGAAACTTCAGTCAGCCAAAGGACGAGGAGATGGAAATACAAAGGAGTTTCTAAGAAGAAAAGCGGCGGAAGGGGACGTGAGAGAGGAAGGAGGAGCCTGAAATATACCAGAGAAGAGGAGGAGGATGCGGAGGGAGAAAAAAGTTCAGATAATAAAAATATTTCGTTGATTGATAGTGAGGATTCCGATTTAGATATTTCACAAAGGGAAACCCCAACTAAAGAAGATTCTTTTTGTGGTTGTTATGTTCAAGATGTTAAAATATAATAATTTCTTACTCTCCTGAATTGTTATGTTAAAGGTGCGACTTTGGACCTTTCCTCAACTGCAAAATTTTCAAAATTCAAGTCAGTAATTCAGGTCTGCAATACATAACGGCTTTTACGCACATCGGACCAATGACTGCTTTATATTTTTAACCATACCGGCGATTTTCCGATGGACGGTATTATTTCCGATACTCATTTGATCAAAAGGTCTTTTTGCGTTATTCTCAATCATCACTTCCACCATTTTTTTTTTAAATAAACTAAATTCGTTTTTATTCCATAATAAAAATTTTGATTGTTAGGATCCATATTCGGCCAGGTTTTATTATTAATATTTAATAATTCAAATTATTGTACTCTTCTGGTAAAAAATACACACGCGTTATACAGAAATATTACACACGCGAGGGAAACAGTGAAAATATACAACATGGAACATATACAATGAAGAACACACCAGAAAAAACAACAGAAAATCGAGGGAAAAATATTAATAGATAAAAAATGTATAAACAAGAGTGTTCTTCTTGTTTGTACACGGAGAGAATGAATACAAATACAGAAACAACCACCAAAATTAGAAATGTACAAAAACTCATTGATCTTCAAATCTGCAAATTTTAAAGAATATGATAACGTTTGACATATAGGAAGGACAGGCAAGTAAGAAAGGAATTTGAGACATACTCCAGTTAATTTATTTATTTAATCATAATATTGTTAATGTATAATTACAGAAATGAGTGGAATTGTTTATTGATTGTAGTACCCCTGAAGAAGGATGAATTATCTGAAACATGTACGGTAGATCATGTAATGAAAATAAAAAGAGAACCAAAACAGAAGAGTACAATAATTTGAATTATTAATTTTATATATTCAAAACAGAAATATTTTGTTGTCATTAATTTATAAATCAAAATAGTTAAGTACTCGTTTTTGTACTATAAAGGTAATTGTTTCTTTATCCGTCTGGCTTATTCTGTTTGTCTTAAAGTCACCATGACGACCACCGTTGGCGCGGAAGCTTAACCCTGTGTATCTGCATTCTCCCCATCCTTTGAAATTGAAAAAAATTGAAATATTGGAATAAGTGAAAAATATAATAAAAATGGGCACTAGAATTATGGATATGAAATTAGTCGATGTTAAGGAGTACCTGAGGAAACGAGCCTGCCGTGTAGAGGACGAAAAGTCGACATAATGAGTTGAGAGTTATTCTAGATTCAAGGTATTTAAATACCGATCTTAGTGAGAGCAACAGCATCAGGTATCTAAAATGTATTCGGGCAAAGAAAGTCGTCAACGTTGACATTATTAAATAAGACTGGGTTAAAACAAAGCCGCATTAAATTTTTGGAAGTCAACTACACAAAACAGAGGAGAAAATTAGCTAAAAATAAGTAATTTACGAGGAGGAAGTAAAAGTAAGAGATGACGCTGCAATGATAAAAATTCAAAAAGATAACACTATTCCGGAACAGCTAACTTCTAAGCAAGCTCTACAGATCTACGTAAAACAAAAAGAAATTGGAATCATGGGCGACATTCATACCAAGAATTCTGCTGGATTATTGGAAGATACCTTGAAGGATACCAGTGAGACGACTGAAAATAATAAAAAAGTTCAAATCGAATTAAATTTGAATGACCAGCGAGTATCAGGGTCCATCGTCCAAGGTCCGTCGTCTTCATTGCACTGTGGTATCAATACCGAGCTACCCGTTTGGGGGACTCCCTCTAGTATCTTCATAAAACCACTAACATTTGTGGAGATAGATAATATCATCCAAATGTTGGCAAACAAGGGATCACGTGAACCGGATGAAGCTCCTGTGTTTAGTAAAGACTATGTGTCATTTTATTCTGCCTGTATGAAATATCTACTTAGTTCAATGTTATGTGATGGAGTCTTTCCTATCTTATCTTATATTCTTAAACGCGCTAATCTTGTATATATATTTGCACGTTTTGTCTAAGGCACGGAGCCGTAAGCGCGGGTGATGTTTGCGGGAACTGGAAAAGTCGATTGAGGTGGGTGTGGACGTTCGGATAACTCGTTTTAATCTGTTATCAGCGTTGGAAGATTGTAGGAAAAAACAAACTGACCTGTTCGTCAAACAGGTCAGTTCGTCAACCAGTCGTACACTCTTGGACAATCTTGGTTGCATATATGAACTAGCTCGGTCTATTGCTATCCAGGCAAGCTTTGTTAGGGGTGGAAAACAATGTTTTTTTTAATGTTTTTAACCCCGAGCGAGCTCGGTCTTCCAGGTACTGCTATTGAAACAGGCAAAACTAGTTCCGGATGATAAGGCTTGAAATTAATAACTACCGTTTAGTGTCTGTTTTGCCATCAATCTCAACAATCTCTCAAAAAAATGTATATGAACGAATCATACAATAATGTATAAAATCGATTTATCCATTTCTTTAATAAGCACAGAGTTATATCAAAGACCCACTTTGGCTTTCTGCCAAAATCGTCACGTGGAGGGGCCATTTTCGCCGCATTATCTTCAACATTAACGGCTATACACTAGACTCTGGAGATTCTTCTACAAGAATTTTCTTTGACCTTCGCCAGGCGTTGGACAGAGTTGGCCACGATTTACTCTCGAATAAGTTACAACGATGTGGAATTGGAAGAGTGGCTTTCAACATTTGTAGATTTTAATTTGGGATATCTGTCTATTTTCTATTTTTTCATGTAATGTAACCTTTGACCTTGACAGTCGGTATCTGTAAAGATTTATGACAATACATGAAATAATAATAATAAAAGTTTAGCCAGCGATTTTGGCGTTGTTGAAGCACTTTCATTTTAACCTCTATTTTATGAAGTACTTAACTGTTTCCAATAAAGCGGTTCAAAGTTCTGATTTCAGTAATAAACTGTTCACTTAAGTGAAAGTATGTGAAGGACTAATGACAATACATCAAATAATAATAAAAGTTTAACCAGCGATTTTGGCGTTGTTGAAGCACTTTCATTTTCACCTCCATTTTATGAAGTACTTAACTGTTTCCAATAAAGCGGTTCAAAGTTCTGGTTCCAGTAATAAACTGTTCACTTAAGGGAAAGTATGTCAAGGACTAATTCTGAAGCCAAGTTACACTCGAAACATTGTATAAACATAAATAGCTTTACGTTAATGAATAATTAATAATTTTCTATTATTTATTACACGAATTTGGAAATAGGTTTTATTGGATAAAATAAGCTTTTTGCCATAACGCTCATTACAAAGAATTGTTCTTATTAGAAGTCTGTATTATTTCTGTTCGTAACATCTTATGTTTTTCATCTTATGATATTTTAGATGCAACATTTTTATGAAATATTAATAAGCGAATTATATTGTTAAATTTGCAGATATAAGATAATCGTGTATTATGAGGCAACGCATTAGTGGTTTGGCAGCAGAGCAATTACTTGAGAGTGCCTTATTACCCCATTATTGACCGATTATAGAAGTTATCTCTTGCATAAAAGAGGGCGATCAATTCAATTTCCTTATACACCACATACAGGGATTCAAACATTCAATAACTGGTTATACTTGTACGTTTTCGTTCGATATCCATTGCCTCCAGTGATAGTCTATTTGAACGCAAAAATTCCATTTTCTCGAAAGTATCGTTTCCCTTATGGTCTTTTCCGGCTTTATGTAGTTCAACATGCAACCGTACATATAATCTCATTACACTCGAAGACTTACGTGTACAATTGACCACGAAGGATCCTACAAGTAATTTCTAGAAGTAAGAAGTAATTTTCCTGCCCTGAAATTTTCATTTTCATGAAATTGTCGCGAACACGAATAGTATGTCACCTTCAAGTAACAAAATACCGTGCACAGCTGAAATTAAATCATCTACCTTACGGCCTCTTTCAATTTCCGGATTCTATCATCAATCTTTAGGTAGTGCTTCATAACAGTAAAATGAAATTAAATAGAGTAAGAAATTTATAACAGAGTTTCGGGGATAAACGAGAATTCGGAAATTTCGCTAACTTCCAGAATTAATTAATGAGCTTTACTAAATTTTATTATACGAGAACTATAGCTTTCAGTTCAGCTTTTCAATTAATCAAAGAATCGAGTTCCTCTGATTATTATAAAGATTTCTTTGTAAGAGTAGCGGATCTGTGACCCTCAAGATGTTTACGTGACATCTTAAGCGATCCCTGACATTTATTTTTAAGCTTTCACCATAACTTATATGGCTTTATATCTGCGTGGAGGAACGCTCTCTGTTTTCATTCCTGGAAAATGTACGCTAAAATCCCCATTGTACTATAGGTCAAACTAGTTGGGGAGGTACTGCCAACATTCTACGGCGAAGTTACTAATACATTTTTTAGCCCTCCTGTGTCCTGGAACGCTCTCGTAGGACTGAAGTATACTTCCCACAAATACCGGCTGCCCTTTATGTACCCTTTGCGAATTTCTCAACAAGATTTGATCAAACAAAATACATTGTTTATGCTTGCTCTGGGCTATTGCACAATTTCGAATATATTAACACTTAACAACTGACCTTTCACTGTTCAATCTCCACAGTACATATTTACACGCTCCCAAACTAATAATCTGCTTGCCATTCCTGCGCACCGATCTCACAGTACCGCTTCTGCTTTACAATTAAATCTATCCTACTCTGGAATGGCCTCTCGCTTAATGTTCGTTAGTGTACCAGTAAACAAACATTTAGACGTCTGCTGCAGCATTATTTATAAATACAAATGCATACCTACTTGGATACCTACTTTTTTTCTGCATAAACTAATTTACAGTTGTAAGTCACAATTTAAGTTTTATGTGTATTGTTTAATATTATCATCTTATATTTGAAGGGCCATTTAGAATAAATCGTTAGTTGACGTTAAATTGGTCCTTTTGTCACTTACTTTATATTATTCTTTTTTATGTGTGTGGCATGTGGTATTATTATTATTATTAAATCTTGTGTATAAATTTCTCCCAGATTGGTAGACACTTATTACAATAATTACAGTTTATCTCATAAATTCCACTCTTGTTTGGATGGTTGATTTTTCTCTCACTCTTTAAAAAAAAGTGGAATTTACGAGATACATTGTAATGATTGTAAGTGATATGTTTAGGGAGAAATATATACACAAAATTTAATGAACATCTAAAAAATAACTCAGCTGTTGGAAGCCTAGGAAAAACTTTAATAAAATATATATTTTTAGATACTAAATCAATAATTTGTAGTATCTAAAAATAATCATTCGCGTAATAGAAGGTTTTTTGAAAAAGAAATGAGAGCTGGGAAATATTCGAAGCCCCATTAAAGTAATTAAAACTTGAAATGTGATACAGGACTCTAGGTACGATTCCTTTTTAATAAGAGTTTAATAAGACTTTTTAACAAGCGCTATCGCATTGGAAGTTAATTACTGCTCTCTACGTCCGTAAATTCTGAATGATTTCTTGAACATTCCCATTTATATTTTTTGTCTTTATGCTGGTAGCATAGAAACTGTTATTTGCTGAATGTTGGGGACTTCAATTTCTTTTTATTTGAAAAGATATTTTTTCGTATAAAATATATTTTAGTCTCTTTTTTTAAACATTTTTTTAAACTATTTGCGAGTATCGTTTAACAATGAAGAAACCTTGATAAAAATCGATCGATTTATGTATTGTTCTTAAAATTTTGCTGGGTGAATAATTGTAATGTAATAAAATTAGGTTAACTTAATATACGCATTACTGCCCTGTATTAAGCACATACTGGTCAAAAAATGTACAGGGTGACTGCTTATGCAACTAAAGTTGCATAGTGTCTAAAAAAATAGAACAGTCGGTATATATTAAAATAGTGTTATATCATAAAGGATTGATTTTTTTTGATTATAAGAGAGCGAAGGCTCGCATTACCAATCGTCTACATCATGTATTTTCCATCCAAATCTCGACTTTTGTAATAGATATTCTATTTGTTACATGACTAACTGTTACGTCGTGCTTGAACACGTATTTATGTATACTTCTTTCAGGTGTGTGCCCGGGAATTATTCAAGTTATTTGTCCTTTGCATAATTTTAACTTTAATTCCAAAGGAAAAAAAACTAGTCCTAATTAATCAACGAAGGCAAGTAAGTAAATGTATTTGAAAATATAAAACGTCGTGTTAGTTTATGTTTAAATGCTGAAGGGTAACATTCTCAGCATCTGTTGTAATAATTTAATGAATAATATTCATAAAAACTTTCAATGTTAGTTTAATTAATTTATATGTCAAATGATGTTTTGATGGTGAAGTGGTATGAGGGACGTATACACTAAGCACTAAGTAATGACATACGTGTTACAATCTATAGCCACCTAGGACTAAAAAGAACTTATTGAACACTCGTTGTTTAGATACTGTGTATTGTAATTTATGTTATTTTGTTTGTATTTTATGTTCTACCGCATGTAATTTCCGCGCCGCTGGCTCTTTGAAATAAATTACTTACTTTATCGTATGCGACGTTTCATTATACCTTAAAAGCGTCCGATCGCATTTAATTTCAGGCTACGGGAGTTATCTCCAGTTCTTTCTGTCGGGCCTTTCCATGCGACCCTCGAGGTATTCATTAACTACCTCTTATACAGGTAGACGCTCTTTATGGTGCATTTAAGTTGAATTGAATAACGCTAATAGGTGATGGGTATAGACTCAAAAGAGGGTTCGGTCGTAGAAGCCAATACATGTTTAGATATTCAGCTTGGTCTTTCCAATTACTACCTCATAGAAGCATGATATGGTCTCGCTTCGACATTTCTGTGGACGTAGTAGTTCCGTCTATCCGTTTCATGATTGAACTCTGACCGCATTCGTGACCGGAATATTTTTCCAGTACTGAAAATCAATAGATCTATATAATATGATCATTTGCATATGCAGGCGTAGAACTGCGGTTGTAATTTGGATTCATATCTGCATCTAGAAGTATTTCTGTGGCATGTCAATCAGTGAACGATACTGTGGGTTGAAGATATCATATGTAAAAAGTATAGTATACTTAAATAACGGTGTGAAAGCGATGCGCAATATGTGTCATTGCCAATATTGAGTAATTATACAAAGAAAATTTTAGTAATTATACAAACAAAGTTATACCACAAAATTCAGAGAATTTTTGTTTCTTATCTCTTAGCACAGTTTCCATTTTGTATTTTTTACCATCACATTTTTGATATATAAGGGAAGTATTTTTTTCCATTTTTTTGTGTGAATTTTACCAAATGTCGGTACTTCCCCGGGGTAACAATAACCTAGTAATCGGGTAATATACCTACTCGGGTAATATCGATATGGGCTGATATTAACCCATCGACAACCCACCCACATGGGTTGATATTATATCTGTCACGAGTGGATAAGTTAGTACTTAGTCAAAATTAAACAAGTCGAGAAAAGCGCGGTTTAAATTTAATATTTAAACTAAGCTTTTAGCTTTAATATTTTTGGTTGGAATTGCCAATATTCGATTTAAAACTGTATATAATTATTTGTTTGGCGGTTTCAGTGAATTGTTTTGCTTGCATATATACTATTTTTATCAAGTAAGACTGAGACTGTTATGTACGAAAAACAAAGGTCTATTTTGAATCTAAGATCTACAATTCTGTACAGAAAAACAATTGTCTTGGGTATCCGACGAAGTTTGTAAATCAATATAAAATTGTCTAAACGGTGGTGATATTAATGACAACAACTCCAGCAAATTAGATAGTAATTTTTTTTCTTGCGGTGTAGAGGGCTTTGGGGTGTAACTCTTTGAAGGTGACTGAATTTCACCTTTTCCGCCTGACAAAACATATTTCTTATATGGCTCTGTTCCTGCTCCTTTAGTGTATTTTCATCCACTGAACATCGTGTGATATTTCGATACACAATTTTTTCTTCTGAGTTTTCCTATCAGTGCACGATCTACGTCAAACTCCATGTGAATGTGGCCACTAATCATAAATTTATGTTCAATGCTTTCCAAAGATTACAAGTTGCATTACAGTTAGAAACATTCCACGCACATGGGAGTTTTTGTTTTCGCCTCCACATGTATCTGAATATAAAATGACTTTTTTCTTAATATGATTTGGCAGATTTATTAATTCTAACAAATAACTGAAGTCGCTATTTGGTTGCCATCCCATCCACCTTCACCTTCATGTCAAAAAAAGCAAGTAACAGCACCATTTCCCATATCGTGCAGTGTCAATTTATATGTTTATATGCACTGCTGTAGATCAAAAGTGTAACATTTTACATTATTATTTTCTTTTGCAAATATTTTTTTCAACATGTTTTATAAGCATTATCTGCTTTGTTATGACATCTGTCAATCCATATTTGTAGTTTTGGTGTGACTGGCTATATAATTCACTCTCCTGTTTCTCTTTCCAAGAGCCCAATACTCCTCAAACAATGTTTTTCTAATATATTCTGATACCTTTTCTCGGTACTTAGTTCTACAGTTTGATAAATCCATCATTTCTTCTTTTGTGACTTCTTCTGTGTTTCCTTTTCTTTCTTATGTAGGGGTATCTAGCTGTATATCCCTATTTTTCAGTTCTCCAACTGTCTTCTCCTATACATTGAGATTTCCTTCATTTAGCCTTCTTTTAATTAGGACTAGTTTGGGACAGCATGATTGCTGCTGGAAGAAGTATCCACATCGGGTCCAATAACGTCGTCATCAGGGTTAAATACTTGTAGTATGAGTTGAATTATTCTGATATGCCCACTAAAATGAACTACAAATGTTAGTTTGTTATTTGAATCAAATTGCTTTCTAGTTTTATTTGAAACAAATTACATTTACAGTTTGGTTACCGATAGGGCTTACTAAAATACGATGTAATATGTAAAATCACGAAGAATCATTTTCATTTTCTTCATTCATTCAAAAGTATTCACGACATTTTAATGATGTTGGTCTAGGTTTATCCAAATTTTTTAAAATATACTAGGAGCTTATTTTTTTTCAAGGAAACATTTTCAACAAAAAAACCAACCCTTAAACTAATACTGAACTATGTGTAACCAGATAAATTAATGTAAAAAATATGTACAAATGATGTAAAAAACAAATTTGTTTTTTTAAATTCAAGTAAATAACATAGTCCCTGGGCTCTATAATTTGTCTAGTCCGTAATGGAAAAGTCTCAAGTATAATTTTCAGCTATATCGCTACCGCTACAAGTAGCACCCACTTACCTCAAAGTACACATGTACAGCTCAGAAGTACCAAACACACCACATACTAAACATATTGATTTAAAAAAATCTGCATTACTGATTTAATTAAGATTTCTAAGGAGTAATGATTTTTACTAATCAGTATGTTTAGAAAGTAAATTTAGATTTGTAACGCTTTTATTCGCCGACCAGTGTCGGTATCATAGTACCATCATCATGGGCAAACATGGACTTTTTGATTACAGAAGTATCATTATAAACTATAATTAAAATCACTTGTTAAATTATTGTAAACATTAGGTTAAGTGTAACTTACGTTCTACACCTCTATGAACTATGGAATATTAATTCTGATTGTTTGTATTGTACCACGAAGCAGTTTAATTAGATTATAACACATTTGAAGTTACTTAAAATAAAAATTAGATTATTTCTAAAAGACATACTTGCCCTGCTGACGGCTAGGTTTGCAGTATTAAACGGAAAACCGGTCGAACATGTTTTATATGAAAGTGCGAACAATTTGGATTTTGAATTTAAAAATTAGAGTTTAAAAATTACATTGCTATATTGTAAGAATTATGGTTATAACAGTTATATAATTTTGCATATTTATAGATAAAAACTTATATAAATTATTAATTGAAGAATTATATTAAGTACTTTTAGAAAGTTAAAGTTTGTAATATAATAATATAGAGAGTTATAAAATATTAAATTATAGAGTTAATGAGAAACTTTAATCATATATTATATTACAGAGTTTATTCCCACCAAACAGAGTTACAGTAAGTACATATGTATATATAAAACTACATAATACATCTAAATTGTACTGTCCGTTGTGGTGTGGAAAGGGCTATAGACCGAGGTCCTCCTGCCCAAACTTTAATCATTAATTAGTAAAAATGAAAAGAATGTAAACAAAAAGAATAGTGCGAAATAGAGTAAAAAATAGTGAAAATTATATATTTAGAATAATTGGGAAATTGATTAATTAATAATATGTATACAAATAAAATGAAATAGTATTAAATTTAAAGTAAAGTAGAAAAATAAACTTTTATAAAAAATTTTTTCGTATTAAAAAAGGGTGTCTGAGGGAATGGTAAGTATGTGGAATATTGTTTTCCAATTGATCATTAAGTAGTAAGGTTTATGGGTGATTTTTTCTAAATGAATCTATTTCATAGCTTTCAAACAATTCTATATTAAGTCGCCTTTATTCAGTTGATGAATGATATTGATGTTATCAAATGTGAATTTATGATTGTTAAAATTTATGTGTCTACCGAAGATTGAATTATTGCTTGTGAGGTGTTCTTTGACTCTAATTTCGATTTTTATGCCGGTCTCTCCTATGTATGTAGCATTGCAAGTTCCATATGTAAGGGTGTATACACCATTTATTAGCAATGTTTTTAATTTTGTTACAGATTTTCCCTTGGTAAGTGATGGGTCAGCTTGGGTTTATCTTCTATATGTAGTAGTGTTGTACGATTGATATGCCTAACATTGTATTTTTGAAATATATTATTAAAATAGTGGATATCGTAACCCATTGTTAGCAATTTGTTGTAAAATGTTTAACTCTTTTTTCATGTTATTAAAACTGAGAGGAGTATTTTTTTAGTCTGTATATATAAGAAATGAAAGTTAATTTTTTAATTGTTGGGCCAGGAAAAGGATTAAATGGGATAATAGCGTCGGTTTGAGTAGGTTTCCTATAAATATCATACATAATTAATTATGTATGTGGGCATGTTCTTGAAGTGATATCTAAAAAAATTAAGATGCAATTATTTTCTAATTCTATGGTGAATTTTATTTTAGGTTGTAATGTATTTATAAAATTATGAAGTTGATGAAATTATTTAATTACAGAAGTATCATTATAAAGTATAATTAAAATCACGTGTTAAATTCTTATAAACATTAGGTTAAGTGTAACTTATTTTTTACTCTATTTCGCACTTCTTTTTGTTTTCATCCTTTTCATTTTTACTAATTAATGATTCTTATTATATTGCAAACTTTAACTTTCTAAAACTACTTCATATAAACGTTGTTGTAGGCTTTCGCGGCCGGTGTTCAATCTTCTTGGCATTCCGG
>JAWQRJ010003039.1:0-12591 GCA_033557515.1 Diorygopyx duplodentatus | reverse complement strand
CATACAAAGAAATTGTAAATACTAACAGTTTCTTCTAAATGGATAATTAATTTCATTTAGAAGAAACTGTTAGTATTTACAATTTCTTTGTATGTTGTGAATTAATTTGCATTTTTCTGTAAATGCTTAGGTTTTCTAAAAGAAAATTATCCATGGAATCAATTTTTCGACAAATAGTTTCGTTTAATCCCTCTTGTGCTATAAATTCTTTTCATTTCCGCTTTTTACATAATTTCTGGTTTATTCGCGCTTCTCTTGAATGGTTTATTATTCCCACCTCACATTCTCTAAGTATTTTTCTTCCCTTCCAAATTTTATTGAATAAGTGTGTGGGCAGTGTGTTTCTCGTAGATATTTTCAGTGTTTCTCGTAGATTGTTTCTCGTAGCAGTGTGTTTCTCGTAGTGATGTCATCATAACCCCCCGATTTTACTCTTTTCAACAATTTTATAGCTTCAACCACTTCTTCTATGTTTATTTCTTCTTACTGGACGTCTTCTTGCTCACGACTGTTTGTTTCTTCAATATCTTCAGATGTTGAGTTGCTTTGTACGTGTAATGTTTCTTTAAAATATTTTTGCCATATATATTCATAATCTTTTCTTCTTGTTGCAGAATCGTATGTACCGTCTTTCCTTTTAATTTATCTTATTTTATTATTTTTGCCTTTCCTTAAAGTTTTGAGGACTGTACAAAGCAGCTTCTGGTTTCTTCCCTGGTTATCTTTTCTCTGTTTCTTTGGATTGCTTATAATTTTCATTTGTTCCCTTCCCCAGATAGACTTTCCAGTTTCGTTCTTCCCATCTTCACCTGTTCTCTGGTGCTTTCGTTCCACCGTCTTGCATGTTTCTTGTTTATATTTGTCCTGTTCCCATAACTCTTCCATTATTTTCTTGTGTAGTTTTTAAATAAGTTTGACGATCTACTTCTCATTTGCCCAATTTTTCTTCCACGCTTTCTGTATATTTTTTGCTCCCTAGAGCCCATTATTGTTTTTCTTACATTTTTACTTTCTCTTGCCCTAAAAGTATAAAGGGGAAGTAATGCATTCGGTCCAAAATTTTGATGGTGAGATTTTGATATATCTTGACGAATTATGGTATTCTAAGGCTAATGGTACCATTTTTGGCCATTGGTCTGTCCGTCCGTGAGTCTGTGGTCCACACATCTACCATTTCTAATCATTTTAGGTAAACAGTTTCAAATAAAAGTTGCGTGGTTTCAGTCTTTCTGACCTTTTTATACAAAATGTTCAATACTTCCTAAATGGTGCGACTTTAGCTAAATGTATGGTTAATAAAATCGACCATAAATTCGACAAGGTCTGACTGAAGCTGCATGGTTTCAGTCTTTCTCTCTTCTAGAAATATTTTCATATATACAGGTTGTCCAATTTCCTCTAGATGCTATGCAACTTCACATTTTAAATGGAACACCCTGTATATTATTACATTTTTGGGTTCCTTATGGAAAATATGGTCTACTTTATTAAACATACATTTGGCCAAAATCGCACCGTTTAGGAGTTATTGGAATTTTTTTTACAAAAAATTACAACAGATCAGAAACTGCTAACAGTTTGTTGATATACGATTAGTTAGTTTTATAACCTTATTCACAGTTTGTTGATATACGATTCATACTCCTCCGCTTTATCCTCCAGTAGTTTAAACAGTGAGATGCTATAACGGTGGTTCCAAGTTATTACTTTTATGTCAAAAGCTCTTCACATTATTGCTCGTTAACATGCAATACATACTTCCCCTTCTTTTCCAGTAGTCTAAATAGCGAGGACCAACTTGGAACCACCCTTATACCATAACGGTGGTTTCAACTTGTATATGTTCCCCTCCTAGGGCAAAGGAGTATATCCCTAATGGAAAACATACCAGAGAAATATTAACTAAAAATATTAATATTAATAGTAAAATTAATTGGTTGAATTTGAATTAATTAAGAATTTATTACGTATTGGTTTCTATAAACTTTTGCCGCATTGAACAAGATTGTGTATGTGAATACTTAGAATACTTAATCCAATTGTATTTAAAAGTAACAAATAGTAAACAATTTTTATCCTCCGAGCGAGCTCGGTGTTCCAGGTTATCGATTGAGATATATCTCAACTTTCACTAAAATCATTTCATATCGTAAATAAATAAAATTGTAAAGAGAACACGTGGAAAACATCGATACAGTGGCGGGATCTATCGGCGGGCAGCGAAACAGTCCAATTGCAGTTTCTGATAACCCACTTTTGTACTTGAAAAGAACAACGGTATCTTTTCAAACCTGTCTCTATCTCTTATTTTCTTCTGCATTTCTTCTTCTTCTTGTGTTAGGTCGTTGTGTATGAAACATGCTTTCCCTACAGGATTTTCCTTCAGCTTGCTTTGTTCTTCATTGCTAATAGTTTCTCTTCCCATGACTTCATTTTAGCAATAATTATTTTATTTCTAAACATTTTCAGATCAGAGTCGTTGACAATTAGTCAAAGAATGTCGCAAAGGCAATTAGAATTAGTTTTGTCTGTATTTCAACTGAGGGGTGTACGATTTTTTGTGCTTATATTCTCATTTTTGTTATTTTGAGTGGTATATAAGCCCCAACGAATATCTCTTCCTTCTTTAGCACATCGAATAAGTACGAAATGAAAGATTGCCCCGCCTTCCCTAGAAAATATCCTGAAAATTCTTTAAACCTCTTACGAAACGAAGTGAGTAAGGCAATATCAATTCAGCTAGTATCGCAACTTGGCCCATTTACAGATCGATACGCGGCCGTTCGTTTCAGGGCTCTATTAAGTAGAAATGTAAGAAAAAGTGAGTGCTTGCGAACGCAGAAGTACCCATTGTTTATTTCCGCTATTGGAAAAAATTAGGTCCACCAACTGTCAACGCAGATCGTTAATAAAAAAAGCTGCTATAACATTCATTATCTAATTAGGCGTGTTTACTTTCAAAGAAATTGGTCTCGTCTATTACTATTAAATGAGCTATTCTTATATGTATGTATGTGTGTTTATTTATATTCCCCTAATCTCGAAAACGGTCTAAACTAATATCCCTGTCGATATTTGTAGAAGAAACGATTTAGATGGGTAATAACTTCTCAAATAACTCATTATCATTTTCAATTTTAATTAACTTAAATTAACCTTTCATGAGTTAGTTTGACCTTTGACCACACGATGGCGTTTCTAGTATTTATCTTATACGATTAAACCAGCTAACGATATTCAACGGCATCTAGAATAAAGAAATCGATACCAAAATTGACTATAAGGCATTTTACCAAAGACATTTTTAATACATTAAGGAGACACGTAAAGTGAAAAATAGCCCACCACTTTCCCAATAAAAATTTCCTTGAAAATTCTTTAAGCCTCTTAACGCATAAAGTAAGGCAATATCAATTTAGCTGCTATCGCAAGTTGCCTCGTTTCCCATCCAATGCAGGCTTCTTGCTTTTCATCTCGGCCCAAATAAAAAAGGGCCAAGAAAGAACCTTCCGCGACTTCGGAGAAGTCTCTCCAATAAATTTTTAACAAGCCGCCGTTTGCGTCTAGAGGTGTTGGTTCATTTCCGGTAATGATAAATGACATCGAATGGTGAATAAGGCCGATACTAAGAACGCTACCACAATATCCGCCATTTAATTAACTCGGCTTATTTTTAGAGAGATGGTACATAGTTAGAATTTTTTATTGTTCAATATAAAGTACATGCGTTCTTCTATTGTTTAATTTTAGGGGGCAAAATCTTCACAGAATTCTTCATTTAATTCTTCATTCAGAATTCTTCATTTAATGGGTCAATTAAAAAAGGGGATATCTGTAAATTACAGATTCAGGTTCTGAAATTCTATGCAACCGTTTGAATGCAGCATTGCAGATAACTGATGCATTTTACTAAAACAAACATAAAAAATTGTATATGTCCCGTATAAAATCGGTTTTTAATCTATCTATTGAAGCGGTAAATTTTAAAACTACAGTGCAAAATCAATGCATTTAATTGGCATTCGTTTAATGCCAATTAAAATCTAAATATTGCAGATGGAGAAGCAGCACATTTCGTTGAAAACTTTTTGATACATTCGCATATTAATTTCAGTTATTATCTATCTGTTGAATAAATGATGAAATATGCAAAGTAATGAATTAATTCTCTAGGGTCGTATTATTTAGTTTACGTAAACAACGTATTTTGCAATTTTATATTCACCAATATTTATACGAAAATTTCCTGTGTTCAGAGTAAGTAAATACAAAATAAACATTCGACGAAAATAATAAATCGTTTAAAATATTCATAAAACTGAAACTTTAAAAATAAATCAAAATTAAAAGTTAAAACAAGTTTTCGCAGCTCTATTTCCAATCAATCCAATTATTACACTAAAGGTAATAGATCATATTTTAATCACACAATTGCACATAAATCTGTTTTGTGTCAATACATTTAAATTCCAAGAGTAGCCGGCTAAATAGTTTTGGGGATGTGCAGGGAGATATATTATAAAATGCAATAAGCATTTGTTAAAAAATTAGCCTAATTTCAAATTTATTATAAGTTTATTTTTTAATAGCTCGGCAAGTCTACTCTAATAAATGAAAAATTAGGGTGAGAAGTTATTATTCGAAATTAATATATTGCAATTCCAAATGCCCGGAATTGTGGATTAAAAAAATAAATAAAAACTTTTAAAAATTAAGAGGAAAACAAAGATTTTTTAAATTCGTGTAAATCTGTATAAATTTAATATCAACGTTAAGTTTCGTATTATAAAGTATTATAAATATTTAGTATTACATTTATTAATACCTTTAGAGTAATTTAAAAACTTAATTTAAATTGAAATATGTAATCAAAGTTTAAATACCAACAATATTCATCAATTTAGAGTGAAAATATAGACTAAATTTTTTTATATTGTACGTAAAACAAAAATAAAGAATTGATTTACATAATAATTTATAATGAAGAATAAAAGTGTTGTTTTAAATGAAATAGAATTAAAATATAATAATATTAAAAAAATATATTTAAATATTAAAAACTATTTATTTGTTTAAAAGAATATATATTTAAAAGAACATAGATCTACAGACCCGGTTAAATGGAATAATATGGGAGTGCTTATCTAAGCTATTCAGCCCTTCTTTTGCTTTTCCAAAAAATGCATCGCCTACTAGATATGAAAAAATTGAAAATTGTGATTTTCTCCTAATGTGAACATTTTCCTTATTATTTATCGCATCAAAAAATTTCGAGGGAAAAAGTTGTAGATATCAAAATATTCTGTAGGATAGATAATTAAAATATTTTTTACCTTGCACCAGTTTCGAGATATGACCCAAACTTGTATTTTTTTAAAGGGAAATATAATTTTTAATAACATATATTTTTTCGTGTGGGGCCGTATAAAAAATGTGGTATACGGACTGAGTTATAACAGAATTAATGATTTGCAACAAGCGTCATACAGGCATTTAACTCCGTTAGTGTTCGTCAATTAATGAATTGTAGAAAAAGTGTCGAAAAGCATGTCACCAAATGTTTAGAAGTAAACGGCCGCCCTATTGAACATCTTTTTTAGGAAAATTTTGGTTTAGTGTTATGCTGTTTATTTTTACCACGTTTATTGTTACCATGTTTATTGCTTCTGTTTCCTTTTTTTGCAATTTGTTTCCTTTAACTGTTTTTTCTACTAACGCACAAAAGATAATAAATATGCAGTCATTGGTTTTGAAACATAATTCTTAACCAGGGATACTGTGATGTGGGTTAAAATCTGTGTAGAATATGATTTCTCTTCATATCTCATAAACTATGAAAGATAAATACTTCGAACCTCATATCGTTGGAAAGGGAAAAAAATAAATAAAAAAATAAGAATATGGAAAATATTCACATTTAAAGAAAATGACTATTTTCAGTTTTTTGGGGATATCTAGTAGGCCATGCATTTTTTAAGACTTATATGCTTTGCACATGTAAAGCATATATTTATCTTTCATAATTTAGGAGATGTGAAGAGAAATCATATTCCACACAGATTTTAACCCACATCACACTATCCATGATTAAGAAATATGTTTTGTTTTGAAAACAAAAAACTTCGTTTTTTTTATATGACATCTTTCAGCAGATGCGGAAAGATGTAAAAAAATATATAAAAAAACACAAGAACTTTTTCAAAAAAAAACCAATCCAAAAATGTTTTAAATAAAAAGAATTCTTCTTTTTCTCTTTATTTTTTTTTACGTGGTAATTGTCGTTAGCGTGTTAATTTGTTGACCGATGACTTGGTTTTGGCTAAAATTTGTAGGATCAAAAGACAACAATAAATTGTCGAAATATTGCAAATAAATAGAAGTTTCCACTTCTCCAGATCATATAACCAAAAAATCCTCAATTATTCTATCAGTTTTCCACGATCAAAAAATTATATTATAACATGTAATTGTATTATATTCAATATATAATGTAAACTTTATGAATATAGGTTGAGTTGTATTTGAAGTAGTTAATAAACTATTTACTATTTACTTATTAACTATTTCAAATACAACCCAACCTATATTCATAAAGTTTACTTTATATAACTATTGAATATAATACAATTACATGTTAACATCAGTAAACTTTATGAATATAGGTTGGGTTGTATTTGAAATAGTTAATAAGTAAATAGTAATTTTTAAGGAAATTGAATGAAGAAAAAGGGAAACAATTTTTGTTCATTCAATTTCCTTAAAAAATACTATAAGAAGACGCACAACTTTTAGCAGTGCATTTAATTCCTGGCATAACCTACACTAATCCATATTAGTCTACAATTAAAATAAGAGAAAAAAAAGAGATAATTATTGAATTATTTTTGTAATTAAATACATAAAATTACAAGGCAAGTATCGAGCACAGCCGAGAGATCAATAATAGACTTCTGGTACTTCCTGGTACAGAAGGAGATGTGGAAAACAGTGAAAGACATCAGAGTGAGAAGAAGTCCATAAATTGAGAGTGACCACTTCCTATTCGAAATGAGATAGGAAACAATTGTGAAACAACCAGACGAGAAAGATAGCAAATTACAAGATTAATTATTATAAGGAAATTCCTATATACGAAAACCTGCTATTTACGACCGCCCTCATAAAACCATCTCGGCCAAATAAACCCAAAATTTTACGACCTATCTTCACAGAAATTTACCTGCCAATATCGGCCGGTATTATTCGGTCATCTTCGAAAGGTTCTTTCGGTTACTTCATTAGTTTAAAGTTGTCTCCGTATTCGAAAGGTTCTTAATTAAGTATGTCGCTAAAATGAAAACGTTTGTCGCTAAAAGACAAAAGAAATATAATCGCGAAAAGTGAAAAGTATGCGTTAAGTTCGCGAAAGTTGGCCGAAAAATATGGGGTTGGAAAAACACAAATTAACGATATTATGAAAAATAAAGGTGATTTAAAAAAGATGGTTGAGGAAGGTGTTAACTTGGAGCAAAAACGAAAATTTCCGAAGTCGAAAGGATTGGGAGCGGATCAAGTAGTCTACAATTGGTTTTGCAAAGCCAGAAATAAAGCAATTCCAATATCTGGGCCGCTACTTAAACAAGAAATGGAGACAGTAAGCACTTTAAAGATGGAAAATTTCGAAGCATCTAATGGCTGGTTGAAAAATCCACAATAAAGTAAAATAATATGTTTGCGTCTAGATGTAGACGCAAATATATTATTTTACGACACAGTAGTAAAACCTTCAATTTATAGCATAAGTTATAAAACTAACATAATGCTCGTCCTCAAGTTATTATTATGGTTTACTCTTCTGCTGTCCGCATTATTTAACGGGTGCGTAGCAACATACATTAAAATTTTTGCTAGTAACCATTATATGCCAAGAAAAAAAATAGTAAGGAACGAAATAATAATTCTTGTTCCGTTATGGGGTGTATGAACATTTTCATCGCCAAATTTCAATATAAAATATATAGTAAAATATAATAAAATTAAAATATACTAAAATATAGCAAAATATCGCAAAACTTTCCATAAATTCATAATCTAAAGGTAGATTTGCTGAAAAACCTTTTCTCTTCTATTCCCTCCTACAGAGCCTTAAGACCTAATTTCAATTGTACGATTCAACTTTAATTGCGCGTTGTGTTGGTACCTATCTGGAGTAGACCCAAAAGCTATTTCTGCAAACGAGCGAGCAATTAAAGCAGGAAATTAGTTCTGGATGGACTGTTCGTGGAGGCAACTTAGGCAAAAAGCCCGAAACCCTCAAAAGGCTACATCCGAACCAATTTCATGGTCCCAGTCCTCGATTTTTTAAGGCTCACGTTCAATTACTTCGTAGCTAATGAGCGCACATGATTAAAACAGCAATTATTTTTCGGCGTCACCAATTTGAAACCGGCGCATCCGCCAAATTTTATGAATGTTATAATTCAATTCATTCCGAGTGTTGGACACTATCACGTGCTCGGATAAGCTTGTTATTAATTAGAGCTACATATGGCTGCTAAATAAAAATAAACAGTGCAGAAATTCTTACTTTAATTCCATAAAATTAAAAAGCATGTATTAATTTTCAGTTTGTTCAATTTAAACGGGCGAATCTACCAAATTTTATTATCGAAAGTATTTAAGTAACACCGAGTATTGGACACTATTTAGCACTACGATATATGCGCTGTTCATTAGAAGAAATTCTCTAAAAGAGATTTTTCCACTAAAACTAAGAATATACAGTAAGGCGTAAGAATGTACGTAAGGCGAAACACTGGTTAAGCGAAACAATTTTTCCCATATAAATTAAACTGTTTCAACTTTTCAACAATTTGTGTTGTCGTCTTGCCGAAAATACTCAGCCGAAACACGCATCTGCGGAATGCGCATAGTGTAGACCCGGCCGTGCATTGAACGTATGAACCTACGAATGTAGGTTGGGTTGCCTAAGTTTAAGTGTAGCATAGTGGACCGTATAGGTAGTTTATTTTAGCTTGCAATCAAATTTTTGGCGTTTTTCTGGAATTTATGATTTTTTAAACACACATGTGTCCAAAGTGGCACTGTTTAGATATCGGAGGGGTTAGGTGAGAGAAAGTCGTGTGAGTGTCCACACCAGTTGATTCATCCATTGTTTGTTGGTTTCGTATTCATTGTGTTGTTGTTTCCTAAGATTTATAATTTTTTTGCAGTGTTTCTTCTTTATATTTATAAATTGTTTGTTGTATATATTATTTAGAAATCCTACATAGATTTCGTATTCAATGTCATTTAATGTTTCTTCTAGTTTGGTGTTGTTATTGGCGATTTTCGTCTTTATAGTGTGTATATTTTTAAATGTTGTAGAAATCATTAAACGTATCATACCTAAATAAAATGTTCCTATTATGTTGTCCAACTTCCGGTTCTTCCGATATTCTGCGTATTTTTTATCTGATATTTTGACACATGTCGGTGTTAAATTGTCATTCTTGCATGCCAACAGGAAATTTCTACTATTTTGTGAATTTGCCAATTTCCTGTGTAGTTTGTAACTTTCGTTGATGTTATCTCTTGTTGTTGTTCCATAAATTTTATGTATTACTTGTATAAACCTTTCTTCGTCTTTTTTCAGCATGATTATGTTTTTCAATTTTTGTTTATAGCGATTGCTATATAATATTTTATAAGTTTATGATTTTTTCTCTAATCTTCGAAATAAAATAATATTAATTCTGTAACGTTTCGTTAGATTCTACTAACATTGTCAAACAGTATATTGAAGTAAATGCACAAAAAATTTCAAATACATAGTTTCAAATATGTATGTATGTATGTATATATCGACCCAAATTCGATGCTCACCATTGGTATCTTGGAAACGGTAAGAGCTACAGATGGAACAATATGGGGGTGTTTATCTAAGCTATTCAGACCTTCTTTTGTTTTTCCAAAAAAAAATGCGTCGCCTACTGGATATCCTGAAAAAACTGAAAGTGGTCATTTTCTTCAAATGTGTACATTTTCCACATTATTTATCGTATGAAAAAATTTCGACGGAAAAAGTTGTAGATATCAAAACATTCTGTAGGATAGATAATAAAAATATTTTTTACCTTACACCAGTTTCGAGATGTGACCCAAAGCTGTATTTTTTTAAATGGAAACCATGGTTACCATAGATTTTGACATTATTAAATTACTTTCCAACTATATAAGGTTCGAAGTATTTATCTTTCGTAGTTTAGGAGATATGAAGAAAAATTATATTCCACACATCACACTATCTATGATTAAGAACTATGTTTTGTTTTCGAAACAAAAGACTAAATATCTGGTGTTTATTATCTTTTGTGCTTTAGTAGATGTAAAGAAAAAGATTTTCTAAGAAAATAATTCTGCCCAAATTTGGTAGGTCAATAAATTGCTAAAGAAGGAAACATGGAATAAACACGATATAAATAAACCAAAATTTTCCTACAAAAGATGTTCAATATGGCGGCCGTTTACTTCTAAACATTTGGTAACACGCTTTTCGATACTTTTCCTAGAAACGACCATAATTTAATTATGACAGATTTACACTAAAGGAATGCTATCATTAAATTACAGTCATTAACTCACAATCAATTCTGTTCGCGAAGATTTTCTAACGTTTTCAAACATTCTTGGCATAAAAGCAGATATCTTGATGAATTTGAAAATACAGTTAGGTTTTGTTTTCACACAGACGTAAAGTTCTGTTGCGTTATGTTATATTTGTAATAAGCCTGTTCTCTTGCGATTTTCATTGTGTAAGAAACATGTTTGTTTCAACATTTCTATGAGGACTGTCATTATTGTAATAATTATCTTCCATAATGATAATGGGAGACAATCTTTAACAGTTTTCGACATCTTTTGGTCAAGTAGTAGTGGAATATCTGTATACATTATACATAACATATGATTTTATTTGTCTTTATCAAATATTTGCATCAAACATTAAATGATAAAAGGTTTCATTCGCATTGACAATGAGTTTTATTTTTATTTTTACATGTACACTTGTGTACATGTAAAAATTGTAATTTTTGATGCACTAATTGTACATCAAAAAATCTCTTAAGTTCAATAAAATACAGCCAAACATTTCCTAATGCATTTGGTCTGCTTCACATTTACTTGTGTTTTGTTATTTAAAATTCCTTAGTATATAAATTATACAGTGGTATTTGTTTGCATGGCCGGTTGGAATTTTCCGCGAATAAGTCATAAAATATTAAAGGAATACTTCTAGTAGGGGGTATATTTTAGTTTACCTACTATAAATATTGCGCTATGCATTGTCCTCCTGCTTTACTTTTTTGAAACGGTTGTATTTAATAATTTAAGTATAATACTGTAATTAATCTTTAAATATGAGGAGACGAGAATCGGCAGATTTTTATTGTTAAAGCTAACAAAGCACAGAGATCTCATAGTAAACTCGGAAACTTTTTTGAAATCTTAAATAACTGTTAAAGTAGCGCATTACCTTCAGAATTGTAACGCGACGTTTTTTATTATTAATTACTATTAATTTATTCTGAAAATTAATTTAATAAAATAATATTTATGTAATTTACAGTAATTATTTATTTAGGCCGTATTATGGCAGAACCGAATTAGCAGAACTAATAAAATATGACTTAACTAAGATCAAAGAATATCAAAGAATAAGATTATAAATCAACTACAGTAGACCCTTGACAACATCTGGTTTTCGACATATATGAGAAAGCTGGACCACATTGGGTTAAGTATTTCAGGAATCAGTATTTTGTTCCTTTGACTGAAAATTTTCTTCTCTAATAAATAAAAAGTAAAAATAATTGTTTTTCATTCGTACTGCCGGTTTCTCAATAACTTCGATGATTTCAAGTAATTTACAAGTTGTTTTTTTAATGTATTTTAAAATATTTTAAAGATTACTCGTAAAATACTTATTGGCCTGTAGTTTGCTGGATCGTTGATAGCGACCTTCTTAAAAATGACCATTCAAGATGTACTTGTCATTTGCATTTTTTTTGACCCAAGCGGATTTCATTTTTATAGCGAAGCTGATACAAATATTTTTCCTGTAATGCTGCTATTTATTTATCTCATTTTATAACGTTTACATTTATTTTCATAAATTCGAGCGTGTAATTAATATTTAACGCAATATTTAATTTTATTAATCTCTTCCTGGACGTGCACAATATTAGGATTATATGTCATAAATAGCGTCCGGATCTTTATTTATTTAAAAATGGCAAATATTTAAATATAATATTTAACGAAAAAGGTGAAAGATTTATTATAAACGCAATATATTTACTAATATTTTTTAATACACAAAAGACTAGAAATGATACAATATACAATTAATTAAGTTTATATTAAAATCATTTGTTTACACTGCATATAAACGTTTTTTTTAAATGATCGAAAGTAAAACTTCTTTGATTATCTCGAAACACAGCTTTATATCGGGGGAAGCTTCTTTCCACATCACATGAAGTAATTGGAGTATCATATTATTATATGATATATCCAGTATAAATTTCTTAAAAAACTGCACACCTAAAA
>JAWQRJ010003038.1:0-12592 GCA_033557515.1 Diorygopyx duplodentatus | reverse complement strand
ACAATAAACATAAATGACATTTCTCAAGTGTCAAATTCAGATAATTATTTTCCATGGCATACTTCACAGTTTTGAAAAATAAAATAAATAAATTTAAATTAAATTAAATAACTTTTTTAAAAACAACTTTTAACTTGTGATACAGGGCTCAATACAGAAGAAAAAACTCTATCAGATCGAATAAAAAAATATATAGCATTCCATTCAAAAAAATTAAGTTGACCATCTTTAGTCATCGAAGACA
This sequence comes from Diorygopyx duplodentatus, assembly GCA_033557515.1. Classification (NCBI taxonomy): domain Eukaryota; kingdom Metazoa; phylum Arthropoda; class Insecta; order Coleoptera; family Scarabaeidae; genus Diorygopyx; species Diorygopyx duplodentatus. Next base: position 12,348 of record JAWQRJ010003038.1, on the reverse strand, counting down.
AAAACTTAAAAAAAATGCAGATGTGGCCAGTTTGTAGTCTTTTTCAAACCATACAATTTGGTTTTGGAATCATTCAATTCGGATGAAAAGTGTAGACGGTATGGCTTGAGGCGTTTTTTATGGACCACCCTGTATACATACATATATTATCTAAATATTTTGTATGATATATATGTATATTAAAAAGTGTACTCATTACTAATTGTAAATAATTAATAACGTTATTCTTCGTATCTGCAAAGAGAGAGAACAGAATTGTCATTAGTTTAAGAAATGTGATCACATCATTCTTTTTACAATTCTTACAGTAAGTACTTACAATTAATGCTTACAATTAATTGAATCACATATTTATATACAAACACCTATCCCTGACTTATATTTATTATCGCTATAAATTAAAATGGAGGGTTATAAGTATTGCTAGGAAATTCCTCTGATATTTATGATATTCTTAGATCTTAAAATAGACTATACATACACAGAACAAAGTAGAATTTATGCATCCATCTAATTAAATGTTAATGTTAATTAAACCTTTGCCATTAGTTATTGGGAAAACCTGTTCACAAATGTGATTTTGTGATTTAAAAAACATAATATTTTGTTTACAGGTTTATGAATTATTACAATATATTGCACGAGCAAAAAAGATAGCTATAGACATAATAGAACAGCGTGTGGCCGAACTCAAACAACAAACTAAAGGATTTTTTGGGTTTTTCAAGCAAATTTTTCTCAATTTGGATTCACTAGGCGATGAATTCACATTGGAAGATAGAAAGAAAGTTCCTGGATATCTTGACTTCGCCACACAGTATATATGCGATATGTTTGTGATACCAGAGGTAAAAAATGACATAATTTGGAGACTAATTTGAATGGATTTTAACCATTCCTTTGTAGTCAGTTATCACTTCAGTTATTAATCAGTCTGATCAAGCATTGGAAGCTATGGGTGGAACTTCTCCTGTGCAAGATGACAATAGCTACCCAAAATTATTAACTCCTGAGAAAGTTCGGCAAAGAATTTATTCTATAAAGTACGAAGGCGATCCAGACTTGCATCCTATAGGAACGTACGAAGTTACAATTTTAGTGAGGATGTTCTATCATTGGGCATCAAAAATTAACGAAAATGTAAGTATTCGAAAAAGTATATTTCAAGTTTATTGAATTCATATTTTTTCCAGTACGGGCCACAAATAAAGAGATTATATGAAAATCCAACATACCTGGGAAAGCTAGCAAGACAAGTAATTTCTCCACCAATGACAATATTTAGATATGACAAGTCTCATTTCAGCTACCCAAAAAGGGTAGCAGAAAGATTACCACCAAGGGTTAGCTTAAGATATTTAGGGAGCTATCAATTCTTAATTTATATAAGTATTGGAATTCTAATAAGTACTCTGCTCCATTACAGCATCCCAGCCTTTTTATTTTTTGCATTTAGCTGTTGGTTTTGCGTGATTTGCATCAAAGCTCTCTTCGATAAAAGTGAAATACAACGATCTCCAAATCCCTTGGCTAACATGAGTTTTGAAGATTCGTTCTAGCAGCAGTGTACATTTTCCTTTATTCGCTTATTTTAAGAAGTATTTATAAATTATGCAATCGTGCGATAATTACATTTCGTAAAGATTTCCAAATTTTTGTAATATGAAATAAAGTTGCATTTGGTAAGTTTTCACTTTATTTTTTTTTTAAAACACTACGAAACATGTATATATGTGAGGTATTATTATTGATTAGTACTGTGACTCTTCCTTTATGTTGCCTAATTGTTTCTTAGGTAGGACGAAGGCTGCTGTTTTATCCTCTGCTGCATCTCCCTGAAAAAAGTTAAATTAATGTAATAATAATTTTTAATCCATCACAAGTATTTCTTAAAATTAAAATATAAATAATAATAATCCTAATGGATTATTTACCTCAAAATAATCATTACTTTTTGTTTTAAAGAGTACTTTAAAACAAAAAGTAATGAACAGGCGATTAAAAGATACTTTTTACTGTCTTCCGGTTTGATTCACATTTCTGTGAACACCCAACATATAACGTATAGCGAAGGATGCTCTCCAGATCAATTTTGTTGAACCTTTTTCCTTGACATCAGTTTTATGCATTTTTTTCGTAAGGTTTTTATTTTTGTAAAGATATGTTTCCAGATCACGATTTCCTAATCAGATGCTGAGCAGTAATTTGACAGTTGTGCGATTTTAGGCTATACAAGGTATAGCCTAAATTTTCCCTCGAAATTTTTTATACGATAAATAATATGGAAAGTATTCACATTTGAAGAAAATTACAATTTTGAGTTTTTTTCAGGATATCTAACAGGTATTGCATTTTTTCGGAAAAACGAAAGAAGGACTGAACAGCTTAGATAAACACCCCCATATTGTTCCAGTTAACCGAGTCTTTAGCTCTTACCGTTTCCAAGATACCAATGATGAGCGTCGAATTTGGAACACTCTGTATAATCTACTGGTTGTGCAATTAAAAAAAAATACTTAGGCTATTTGTGTAAATTGCCATTCGCGCTTAGAGTATTTGCAATTATGCAGGGTGTAATCAACATAGCGACTTTAAAAAAAATTCGGTGTGGATCACGCACGACTTTCTCTCTCCTAACCCCCCGATCTATTTTAGGAATAACTTCTAAATAGTGCGACTTTGGACATATGTATGTTTAATAAAATAGACCATAAAGAGGTAATAAAATAGTCCACAAGGAACCCAAAAATGTAATAATATACAGGGTGTTGCAATTAAAAATCTGAAGTTGCGTAGCGTCCTGAAGAAATGGGACACTCTGTATATATGAAAATACTTCTAGAAGAGAGAAAGACTGAAACCATGTAACTTTTACATTGAAACTTTTTTACCTAAAATGATTAGAAATGGTAGAAGACGGACGGACTGATGGACAGACCAATTTCCAAAAATGGTACTATTAGTCTTAGAATACCATAATTCGTCCAGATATGTCAAAATCTCACCATCGAAATTTTGGACCGAATCCATAACTTTCTCTTTGAGAGAAAGTAAAAATAAAACGAAATGAAACAAAAAAATCGTAAATTTATGGTATTGGTGATCCAATACCGTACCAAAATCTGAATTTCGGTATTCAAACTTTCTAATACCGGTATTACTATTCGGAAATTTAAAAAATTATTTTTGAAACTAACGTATGCTGCAAAATGAATTCCGTTAACTTAACATTTTTACTTTCCCTTACCCTAAAGGTATAAAGAGAAAGTATTTCATTACAAGTAGATAAATAAATAAAGTAGATGATAGGAACATAGGATATAATGAATGAATGAATTCTATAACTGCATAAATTTAAAGTCCTTTACAGAGTCAACATGCAGGATGCCCCATTTATCTGTATTTCTTTGTTAGAGAGATTTTAATTTTTTAAGTGTTCGGTAAAAGTGTTACAGGAAGTTTACTTTTTTAAATGGTAAAACACGCTGCATTGTATAACATTTTTGAATTCTTCATGAAATTTAAGGGTCACTTTATTAATTACGCAATTGAGCAAAAGCCCTCTTCATGTGGGTTATTTGACATTTTGTAATAAATTTGACGTTCGCAGAGCTTCGGCAAATTTGAAGTATCTTCTGAACTAAATAAGACATATCTCCGTTTTCACTGTCATATTAGGCACGAAAAATACTGTCCTTTTCGTTGTAAACTTAATGCACTAGAATATTAAATGTTTATGACATGAACGTCCATAATTGGAAAATTACAATCATGGATAACTTGATTTTCTTAAATGGAATGGTATAATAGTTGTTCAACAATTAAAATGTTGAACAACTGTAATTAAAATTGTGTTTTCTTTCGATTTTATTCAGATATTAATTAGAAATTAGAAATTACAATCTTGGAGTTGACTTTTAAATGCAACGATGTTTTTTCGTAATTAGTATTATCTTTCATCAAATTGAATTCTGTTTCTAATTTATACAAGTATTATTAGAGTTACTTTCAGCTGTTTTCAAAATATTCTTTACTTTCTCAATATTTAATAATGCCTACAGAGTAATATGTTGACTCTTATGTTATTTATTTACATAGAAGTAATTAAATTACCGGCTTAAAAAAGATATTAAAACACTATGAGTTGTAAAACAACGTAGAACATATAAAGAAAATATATCTAATATTTTGGTGACCTGTGTTTCAGGCAAAACGAAACAATTTACGAAACTAAAGAAACTACGAAAAAAATTAAATAAGCATAATCGCATCATTATCTTACAATTGAAATTTTCGGATACTCATGTTCCTCAGTGTCGGAGCTAAGGTCTTCTTCATCGGAATGATTTGCAGCTCTCTGAAGAAACAGCTTAACTTTCCGCATACTTTTCAGAGATGATAAGCTCGAGGTCCTTGTTGGCTTGTTGGAGCAAGTAGTGAATATATCTTCGGGCACCGGCGGTAAATTCACAATCGTATTCAAATCTATCAACGATTCTCTGGATAAATTTTCAGGATATTTTTCGTCTACATCAGACTTGACACTTTTAACACTTCCGGTTCGTTGCAAGCAATTATTATCAGACATCTTCTGCTTGGCTTCCAAGTACTTAATCTTTTCGGCCATATTCGTGATATTCGGAACCGTTTCTATTGCTTCAACTTCAATATCGGTCAGCTCCTTTTCGATTACGCTCAGTAACTTCTCGTACTCGATCTTGATGTTGTAACAAGACTGGTCGTTTACCGATAATGGCACGTTATCGATTAAAGTAATAACAGTGCAAACCAGCTTTTGGGCAAGGAACATGAAGTTTTTGCTGGTTGCTTGTAAAGTGGATACGTTCTTAGCAGCTTTGGCGGTGAGGTTTCTGAGGTAAGAGACGTACTTTTCGCTGGAGGCGCACTTTTCTCTAATGTTCATCCCCATTTCTGTCATTAGAATGGCGTTTTGAAGTAGGTATTCTGTTTGCGTTCGAAAATTTAAGATTTTGCTTTGTCGTTCCTTCGTGAACGAAGTACTCTCGCGACAATCTGGTTCCATAACGGACTATTCAGGTTTAATGGTACATAACATGAAAAAACATAAATGACGTGTGATGTAGACACGTCCGTGACAGTTTCATCACGAAAATGACTGGGGAAAGGTTAGTTTGATATATGATTTGTACATTTTTTTCAGAAATATACCTCGGGTGTTAGTAGCAGTTTGGGAAAATTAGAATGGTACTGGCAATTAATGCTCTTGTTGTTGCAATACCATGTCACGCTCAATGGAATGGCTTTTCTGTGACCTTAAATTTGAATATGAAGTAGCTTAAATGAAGTAGCTATTACACTATTACAATAAATTTTGGAGATTTAAAATCATTGTTGCAGTTTCTGTGCTATCTTTATTAGAATGTAGGGGAATCTACGGCGGGTAAACTAGCTTTCTACAAGCTCATAGTTTGATGTCGAAAACAGAGTACTGAGTCGTGAATTCTCTGTAAGCGAACCTTTAATTTTAAGCAGTTTATATTCCCTGAAAAATAACACGTTTATAACTAATGGTTTGCAAACTAAACAAACATTATTAAATTAAATTGAACAAGCAAAATTTAGGTATGTTTAGGAATTTTCGCGACAAAATAATGTAATGAACTACAAAAAGGATTGCAAGGCAGAATATCACATTGCACAAAAAGGGTGTCAGATAAAAGTATATTATAGTACAGAAAGGTAGTAATAATAAAAGTTTATTTCACGTCAAACAAAATTTCTGGCTTCTGCAATGCCCCGACGCACCTGCTTTTACGAGTAACGCTAAAATCGTTATTATATCAGCCCGTTCTTTCTTAAGCAACTTTTTAAAAGTTGTTTAAAAGTCGTAGCTGGATTGAAATAGCTTTCAGAAACGCGACTTTCAAAAGTTTATAAAACTGTTGTTATAATAGGTATCATTACGTTTAGGATTTCTAAATTATGTGGTGGATCGGTCTAGCGACAAATAAACTTGATCATTAGTTTGTCTAAAGTTATAAGTTGATCGGTTTTTGGCCATTATGATCATCATTTTGCATCACCCAATGGAATACGAAATTATTCATTTTTGTCCTGCTTTGGTTTCCTATTATACCAAAGGAGATACAGGGTGACAATTTGAAAATTATCAGTCTAAACCACTCGAAAACTACAAAATTTATCGAAACACGCTTTCGGATTATATTATAGTAAGGGGGACTTACTATAATAATACATAATAATACATACAGGGTGGTTCAAAAGGTCATGTCCAAACGGCACGTGTGGGTGTGTCAGGTCATGAGGAGCAAGAATTACATAGGAACTGGGGGTCGGAAACGCAAGTGTAACCCGCTAGAGGGCGATAGTTCTGATAGGTCCATACGTCCTGTCTGAACGCCTGGACGGGGTTTCGTACGCCACTTTTTTGGAAGATGGGTTGCCTACGTTGTTAGCGGATGTTCCAGCAGCGGCACGTCTCAACATGTGGTTCCAGCACGATGGGGCTCCAATACATTTCCGCAGGAATGTACGTCAGTTCCTGGACTTAAGGTACCCACGTCGCTGTATTGGCAAAGGTGGCCCTGTACCATGGCCACCGCGATCCCTGACCTAAACCCTCTGGATTTCTACCTCTGGGGATTTCTTAAGTTTCTGGTGTACAGAACATGCTGGAACCGCATGTTGAGAGCATGCCGCTGCTTGAACATCCGCTAACAACGCAGGCAACCCATCTTCCAAAAAAATGGCGTACGTAACCCCGTCCAGGCGTTCAGACAGGACGTATGGACCTATCAGACCTATCGCCCTCTAGCGGGTTACACTCGCGTTTCCGACCCCCAGTTCCTATGTAATTATTGCTCCGCATGACCTGACACACCCATACGTGCCGTTTGGACATGACCTTTTGAACCACCCTGTATATATATGTATGTGCGTATGTATTCCGCTAATCTCGAAGACTGCCACTAAATGCTAAGAATAAAGATTCACTCTGTGTATGAATCGATGTACGGTAGCTACGACTTGATGCATTCAAGTAATTGTACCCTTTTTGGTCATAGAGCTCCACCATTCAACAAGCAATAACTCTTTTATTAACTCTCTTATTTTTGATACTAGAATTGCAAGGATTAGAGATTCAGATTGGACCATTCACTTAACTGAGAATTTAAGAGTCATCTGGATTTAGTTGATAGGATATAGAGGTAGGCACCTTGTTTCTGATTGTTTGGCCGTTTACAACTGAAGAATTAACTAACCTTTTTTTGTTAAAGTTTAGAACAATTCAAATGAATGAACGTTTTAATTTATGATAAATAACACAGAGCTTTTGCATGGCATATGGTAAGTACCCGTTAGCATCTTTCATGCCATACGTCGAATCTAATGGGCTTACAAGTAGACATGACAACGTTGTGCAAAAACTCTGTGACAATAAACACGGCACAATTCAACATCGCCTTCTCGTGGAACATATAGAATCGCTCATTCAAATTACGCAGTCAAAACCGCCCTGCGGTATCCCTGCTTCCCTAACAATGCATGCCCCACTAAATATATCTGCGCCAAGTGTAATCATTAATGCCGTTCCCAGCGATTGCCCCTACGAGATGTCATAAAGTTCTATAGTTATTAATTAAGCCATTCCATCTGTAACTGCATCGTTTACCAACGGAGACAACTTGCTCATTCCCGAGCCAACCGCCTAGAAGGTGCGCTTTCTCTGTTAAGTACGGTCGCATTAATTTTAGTTGAAGAGACTTTGCCCTCAGGACACGTGGTGGGGAACGAACCCATCCCGGGAACGGGTTTTACATTAACGACATCGCCTCGAGTAGTCCGGGACTTAATTCAATAATTCACGATTTAATTTATATTCACGATGCGATGTTTAACGATGCGATGCGAGTTTTGGGGTTGCACTCCATTGCAATTAATGTGTGTTCTTTCGTGCGTCCAGTGGATAAATGAATCTACAGCTCCCTCGAAAACATATCGTCAATGTAATAAAAATATTTTAAAGATTTTGGCCAGTAGTAAGATACCTTCTAGAAATATATTTGCACATTGTGTAAATTACTAGTATATTTAGTTTTAAGGTAAATTTTGAATAAAGTATACGTTGATGAAGACTATTTTACTACATTTATTATTGCACTACATTATTATTCAAGATCACATTACGCGTAAAATTAAACAGGTCAGTGTTCACCTTAAATTCTCAATCTTTGAGCATGAATGTTTTCTCTAAATGTAAGTTGTAACTTTAAAAACGGCGCCAGTTCTATTATTACATTAGTACTTCCACCTGAAGACAACCCCAATTGTGATTTAGGAAGAAGTGATGGCAGTATACTTTATAATGATTTGACGGATTTTGTTGGTATTATATATTTAAAAAAGACACTTTTTACTACCTTTTATACATCCAAACAATAGAATGAATCAGACAAAATATATAATAAATTAAACAATTTCTTTCTATACGTTTTTATCTCAATAATTAAATACGTTAAAAGTCTACAATTGTTCATTTGGATAATTTACCATAGGCCTAATTTTATATTTATTATTCACTCGTAATGAGTAATCATATAATAATATGACATAAAATAATAATAAAAATAATATGACATAAAAAGACTTGTGGTTTATCACTTTTCCTATTATAAAGTATAAACACAACACATAAAATATCTTCTATCTTTAAATGTCTCTAAATGAGTCCAGGATCAAATACTACTTTAAATAACATATGTTATGGTTTTTTACTAGAAGGTTATTAACATCATTTTTAAATAAATCTCGCAGAAAAAAAACTGGACCCTTGAAACAATAGGCTTGAGTTTACAGTACGTTGAAATCTATGTGATAAATCATTTTAAATTTATTAAATAAAGCTGTGAATTTTTGTGGAATTCAACAAAGTGTTAATTTTTTCCTCATCGGCTAAACTTTCGGGCATGTGACTTATTATCTACCACCGATAACGAATAGCTTTTTGTAAAGAGACTGAAACAGCTGGTAAGATCATTAATGTAAATTAAAAATAGAACGGAACCCTGAGGTACCCCATGTGCCAATTTTAGCGAAGAGAATGTTAAGTTAGTGCGTTTTGTGCATTGTTGCCGACCACCAAGGTAAGATTCGATTAATTGCTTGCTTTTAATTGTGAAGTCATAACGGATAAGTTTATCACCCATAATATTAAAAGAGATGCAATCAAATGCTTTTGTATGGTCGCAAAATATTACTAGCAATTATTTCTTTGTGTTGAAATTAGTTTTCTATAATTGACAAAGCTTATTGATATCAGCGGTACTGCTAGGTTGAAATCATAGCGCTTATTAATAACAATTCGTATACAAAAATTTATTGATATAAATCAAACGGTTCGGAAGATATGAATAAAAACTTTTGCGGAACTATGTTTGTTTGGCATTTTTCTTACCCCAAATGACCTCTCCAACAAGCTGTTGAATTTTTTTACACTCATTATAAATCGCCCGGTATATTCAATAAAATCGACCATAAATTCGACAGGAAATTCAAAAATGTAATAATATATAGGATGATTCATTTAAAAAAATGAGATTACATAGCGTCTAGAAGAAATGGGACACCTGTATACCTAAAAATACAGTTCAAACTTTTATTAACTTTTTTTCTGAAACGAATTTTAAGAAGCAAATGTTATTGCTTTTTGCAATGAATGTCAAATAACTCCTAAACGGTACGACTTTGAGCAAATATTTGTTTAAAAAATTTACCATAAATTCAATAAGGAATTCAAAAATGTAATAAAATACAAGGTATTCCATTTAACAAGCTGAAATTAGGCAGTGTTTAGAACAAACTGTAACTTTTATTTGAAACAGTTTTTGCCGATATGAATTGTAAGAGTAAGTTGTATAGCGTCTATAAGAAATGGGACACCCAGTATATATGAAAATACTTCTAGAAGAGAGAACTATTGATTGTTAGTTTCTATTGGATCCTGAATAGTTTGGTGAAAATTCTAAAAACTCTATGTTTCTTCGACCTTGTATAGTTTATAGAGTTTTAGCTTTAGGTTTCAAAAATCAATGTCTAAAGAACTAATTAATAACAACCTAAAATTTTCATAATTTTACGTATATTTCAACATTAAAAAAATTAATCTTTTTCTTTTTTGTAAAAATTTTAGTTAGTAAAAAGTTTTTGATGTACCAAAGAATTCTTAAAGAACATTCAAATACGAAATGATGAGAACTTACGAGTTCCTATTGTCGAATCGAACACAAATTTGTTACGATTTTTTTTGTGGAGTAGATTATTTCAAGGGGTGAAAATGAAAAAATAATTAAAAATATTAATTATAAAAATTATTAAAATTGCAATTCTGAAAATACTAATTCTAAGAAATTTTCAAGGAAATTCTAAGAAGTTACCGGTTTGAGTCGAAGAGCCCCTTGTATAGAATGTTATTAGCTTCATAAAAATTGAAACAAAGTAATGGTTAGCGACACGTCAACTTCAAAAGATGACCCCCCACTTACGAATCGTGGGGATCATCCGGAAAACAATCAGTATAAACAACCGCCGCGGAGCCCAGAACAATACTTTTACCCACTTATTTATCTGTCGTGCCACCATCAATCCTCCAATAAAAATATTTCCAAGATCCATCACCGTCCCCACTCCCTTTTCATCCATTATAGCCCTACCCAATAACTCCATTTAGATTCCCGCAATATCAATCTTGCCGTAAATGGGCCATAAGAAGTGCTCAGAAAACATCCAGGACAGGGCGCAGCGCGAGCAACAATGTGCCACGAGGTGTCACGCGCAATTTATTACGTTTCAACGGGGGGCACTTCCCACTCTTAACACCGCGCCGCAATGTGACCGGAGAATGCGATGGTATCGAATCCGGCGCTATAATGTATGTCGGTGACGGAGTTCCTGGACATAAACATTGTGGCCATAGTCGGATGAGCTCGGTCTCACGTGTCCGAAAGGTTGGGTCTCCTCTTCAGTTAAATTAATGTGCCCGACCGTAAACGTGATAGCAGTATGTGGCGAATAGAGGTGTGGGTTGTCCAGAATGTAAATGAGGAATGTTTTAAATGGGTTAGTACTATGAAGTTGGAAAAGCACGTTTTAATATTTCCATAGCGAGGAGGTATATGCACTAATGTTTGAAATTCCAAAATTTGCGTATTAGAAAAATCAGTCAAAATTAATTACTTTTAAACTTGATTCAAAAATTGGATAATGTAAAAATAAGGGTAGGATGCCAGAGAACTTATTTATTAAGAGAACAGTCTACCAGCTAATTTATCTCGTAGCTGTTAGTTGACTATGTCGACGATTTTGTTTTTTTAATAAGATAGCTATTATAAATATGTTATTTTAAGAATATTATTATTTTGTGAGTTAACACCTAGAATGCACCTGGATTACTGATTATCCTACAGACCAGGATATTCTGGAAAGTGTTTCAACGATGACTTTAACATCACATCATGAAAAGGAAGAGAGAGTGATGAAGAAGTTAGTGTAGAAAATGCACTAGTATATCATTACGCATGGACTAGTATATCATTAATAGAAGTGGATATAGTGGTGTAATTTTTTTTTAAATAAAATAAAGCCGATTTAGCACTATTCGGCTGAAAATAGCTACGCTGAAATAACGCGCAAAGTTAACGTTGAAAATCTCCAAAAAGCTCATATTATTAACTACTATGTTATTATACACTTATTATCACTATTTAAAACAAAATCTGCATTTTTATGGTATGAGAAGATCTTTTGGATCATTGCTTTGGCAACTTTTAGACACACATGATAGCATCAAAATTCTAAGCAGGAAATTGTCTGTAGGCAACATAGATCTTAATTTAAACGTCCTCATGCAAAAGAATTATGACCTATCGTAAAGGGGGGTTAGGTTAACGTTAAGCTGGCCCCACCAATACTGAAAAAAATACGAAAAAAAAGTTGCGATCTATCCTCAAATATTGTGCTCTGTTTGTGCTAATTTGATGCGATAACGCCGATTTTGTTGTTCGCACCCTTTAGCTGGAAAAATTGTTTTAGTAACGCGCGGTAATCGCGAAATTTCCTTTCCCAGCGATTCTTGTTAGAAATCATTTGAAGCTGCAGTGTTCTTGGTTTTAAAATAGTAGTTGTTGTGTTACCTCTCGATAATAATACAGAGAGAAAGTTTGGAAAGAAAGGAGTTTCGCCATGGAAGGATTTTTGATGGACATCCTGAGATTTACACTTTAAGAATATAATGTGTTTTTTTGTATCTCCTCGTTAGTTGTCAGTTTTTTTAAGTGCTTGGGTTTAAGT
>JAWQRJ010003037.1:0-12593 GCA_033557515.1 Diorygopyx duplodentatus | reverse complement strand
ATTGTAATTTTTTTAATTTAGGAATCTTTTTTATGTTCAAATGTGGTTTAAAGAAATTATTTTATTTTAGAATATTTTCTCAGAGAAATTCCTTCTAACATTAGAAAGCATTTGAGGTGTGATGAGGCTAGCTGTTTCTATTATTTTAGCTCTCAGGGCATCCAGATTTCCTGCTCGCTCGTGACGCCTGCATGACGCGTCACATCGACGCGTTCTTGTCGCGTTAGCCAATAGCTCGAGTAGGCGGGGTTTAGTAGACACTATACGCTCCCCAATCCTAGCAAGGTGTGGCGTACTTGCCGGCATGGTACGGGAAAATTTCCTCGCATTATATGTTATTCCAGGTGAATGGCGAAAGGAAGTGCCAGCAAACTATGCATTCCGAGTTAAGGAAAAGAATTGGTTATCAAAATGCTCGTGTTAGTGCTACTGATTATAGAACTTATATAAAAAGATATTTAAATATCACGCAGTTCCTTGGCAAAATGAAATAGAGATATAATTTATTAAAGTAGTATTTATTAAAAACGAAGAAAATTTATTAGTTTCTCGCCTTCTTCCTATATTCAATCAGCTAAAAACTAACAACCCCATTAGCTGATATAGTTCCCAATCTTTTTCCTATACGGATAAATTTTTCTTCCAGCGATTTGAAGAAATTTTTAACTTCTCCTCCTACAATTAAACAATACACTAGTACTCAATCCTAAGTAAGTTATGACTACATTACGTGTACTATTAAACACTTGGCCCATTTCCGCCCACGCTCTTTCTTTTTTTTATATTTTCAAACTGTGATTGTCCTTTATCATATAGGTATGGATGCTCCATCACCGCAGCTATAAACTTTTCTACATTAGCAATACAAGTTTCGTGTTTGGACATTTTCGACACTTTTGATCACAACTCAAATATCTTACAACCCACGCTTAATGCACGTGTAGGAGTAGAGGTTATGTTATGTCACTAGATGGATCTACTATTTTTCACGTAAAATTATTCCGTTAAATCAGACATTGTGAACGATGTCGAAGTATTAATTTACGTTAAAATTTCAACTACAAGTTACCTACTAATTTCGATGTTAATTTTGAGGTTTTGAATGTAGCTTTAGTTTCAAAAATTGAAATAGGCCAACAACGTTTGGGCATGAAAAGAAAACCGAAACGAAATCGAAAAGACGAGAAGAAAACCGAAACGAGACAGAAAAAAAAGAGAAGAAAACTAAAACGAAACCAAACCAGACGAATGAGACTTGAAATTTTAGCACTGTAAGTAGATTTAAGCCGTTTAATTTAAGAAATTTATGTCAGAGTATGTCAATAGTATTCAAAAGAGTTTGGTAAATTTTTTCGATCAGAATTTAATGGAGATTGGAAGGATTTAATTACTCAATAATTATGTTTTTAATAAATATGATAAAGTCGAGGCTGGTCGGCGAAGCGCAATATTTAATTGGTTCTAGAAAGTTAAAAACCAGGGCTGACATAAAATCGTTATTAGAACTTAGTTTTATCGATCACAGCTCTCGACATTGTCTCTTGAATGATTTAACCTGAGAAACATTACGTAAAAATGAAAAGCCTTATTCATTTGGCCAACGAATTAAAGATTCTCTAAATTTATAACTAACAAAAATGCAATTGGACGCCCGTGAGGAAATGATAACAGTAATATACATCAATACTGCTTTACAAACTTATAAACTGATTAAACGATATAAACAGATGTTAAAGATTGGGTGAATTGATTTATATCAAAAATTCAACAACACTAGAAGAAGCAATGTCGCAGGTACAAGAATACAAAATTTTACTGTTTCAATACAAGAATACAAAATTTCCAATACCAAGTTGTAAATCAGTTACACCTCACATGTTACTATAGTTTTAATTAAGTGAACACACGAGAATTATTTTATTAATCTGATACTATTAAATATTGGTAAGAAAAATTTCATAATCAAACATAGCAAATTAACACTTAACAAGCTGTTAATAATTTACCACCTATAATAATCTATCTTTAGTTCATTTTTTGACACCATTTCTTCACGCACACAAGATAATTGCATTTCTCATAGTTTAATTACCACACCATTCTCTTTAGGCTCACTTTGACATGTAAGTATTCAATTTGTGCTTTCAGCTATTTTATATATATTATCTCTTTTGCGTTTGGGGCATGTTACCGACGTATTAAAAAGAAAAAATCTCGTTATACCATCATTTAACTGGCTAATTTATGTATTTTATGCAATTTGTACTGTTTCTGAAGATGAGCTATGCTCGAAACTAGTAGGAAATTAATTAGGAAACATTAGAATAATTTGTTAATAAAAAGAAGTGTACAATTAATAATAACCAACACACCCTATATGACCATTACATCCTATATAAGATGGTCGTTAAGACCAACAATACCCGGAGCAACAAACGACTAAAATCTAAACTAGCAGAAAATACGTTTGCTACAACTCATCTATTTTGTGAAGAAGTAGAGCTAACTTCAAATTTCTGCAAATTCAAACTGTCACCAGAAACTAAAGATACCACCAAAAGATATTTAATAAACCACCACTTGAAAACTGAATTACACAGACATTACAAAAATATAAATCAGCACAATTAGAAAATTTACCACCTATAAGACTATCACAAAAAACAGATTATATGTCTCAATTCTTTATGTAAAAAGTTGACAGCTAAATAGTTATTTTAACTAAAGCTGATAAAAATGCTGGACTAGTTTTAATAAACAGCAATAATTATGTAAAGGAAACAATCATTTGTTGCACAGATTAATTATAAAATAATAAATAAAAATCCATTGAATGCGTCCCATAATAAAATCAAGAAAATTATAAAATTAACAAGCAACACTCTACAACAGATACCCACATTGAATGCACAACCCAAACTACGTAAAACCAGCATTTCAATCAGACCCATAGTAGACGCCATAAACTCTCCCACACATAACTTAAGTACGATATGACTAATCTTTACGTAAACGTGCCCCTTAAAGAAACCATAAAGATAGCAAAACAATTACAAAATAAATTATAAAAATAGGGAACACAGATAAATCTACAATTAAAAAAAATACTACAAACAAAACAACAAACAAACAACTAACTAAAAATGATCCTTTGTATACTCCCAATACAAATCCAATTACCTTAACAGAAATATCAAATTCTAATAACAAAATAATTTATAAACCTTCATCTTTTAATAACACAAATTTAAAATCAACACTTTAAAACAAATAATAAACATTTTAAAGTGCTTTCCAATCATAAACAAAAAATTCCCACTATAGAAAAAAACGGGATATACTTAGTTAATTGTAATAACTGTGAAGGGTTATACGTAGGGCAAACAGGGCGCAAACTTGGTAAACGTATCCAGAACATAATTCTAAACCAAGCGCAACTTTATATAAACACCTTTGTAAACTGGACATAAAAAATAAACTACCAAAACATAAAAATTTTACACGAAGTTAAAAAGGGACGGAAGATGGATCTTTTAGAACAGTTGCAAATTGAAAACCAGAAACACAACAAAAGACTCCTCCTCAATGAGCAAGTAAAATTCGATAATCAACCACTACACTCGATATTATTTTATTATATGACTTTTAATCTTGAGCATCTGTCGTTTACATATATTTATTTAAAATTTAAACTTCGACTCTCGTGCGATCTCGTTTGTCATATCTTCTAAAAACATGTTTCACGTTTTCTTTATACGTTTCCACCAAAAACTACGTTAGTGTGCACGACATTTTAAATCTGTTTGTTTCGTTCATTCTACATTAAGCTCTACTGTGATATTCTTTTTACCTGAATGAATTTACATGATTTTTAATTCCGCGTTTGTAACGCTTTTAAGATTTTCACCTTTCGACTGTAAGTTTAATTTTTTAATTCTTTCTAAAAAACAATTCATATAATTTCATTTTTGTATTTTAATAAAAGAAGCAAATAAAAGAAGTTTAATACTCTTTCTTTCTAATTCTACAATTGGCACACTATCACAACTCCAAAATTGTTACAATCCACAAAATAATACAAAAAATACAATGAAAGCGTAATTTAACCAACTTCAAAACGTTAAGTTCGGAACAGGCTCCTTCTAACAACAGACATAAAATACAAAAAATTCACTTATCAAGGCCACATCTTCAATAAAATTTAATAAAATATTAAACAATTACGACCTGACCGCCACTTTTAAAACCACAAACACTAACAGTAACTTGTTGATTAACACCAAGAATGGCATTAACACGCTAGAAAAAAAAACGCCGTTCGCATTGGAATGCGAAACTTGTGACGCCACCTACATAGGCGAAACCGGAGGAAAATTGAGTATAAGAATCAAAGAACATAAACACTATTTAAACTCAGCCATCGGCAGACATTATCTTACCTATACTCATAATTTAGATCAACATAGATATGCAAACATGTTACATCATTATTTATATAATTATACGAGGCGTACGAGACCGACAAATACAGCTATAGAATATAGACATATTCTACGAGACAAGGTATAGAAACTTTAATGGAACAAACAAACTTAACAAAAACATTTTTAATTATTATTATTATTCTCAACATCAATATGGTTCTGATAACCGTAGCATTTTTTCCCGTGCAGGTTAAGATTGCTTTACAGTCTAGGAAAATGGCAATCGTATACAATATTAATGGGAATTTCTGAAGCCATAAAAGTCAAATGTCAAAAAATTTAAGAAGTTTTTGAATGTTTTCGGTGCGTAGTGTTTAGATTGGTTTACCTCTTTCCAATCAAACAGACGTCAGCATGTGGCAATTAGGCATGACGTCAAGAAAGTTAATTGCTCGAGTTTACTGAACCATACAGAGGTCAGTGTTTTTCACAATCTTCATTAATGACTTAGATCTGACCATTAAATCATCTTTCCGACCAGTAGCCTGAAGGCACAATAAATATTTTTCTTCGTGATCTACATCTATGGATCACACAAAATATGTGAATAATCTAAACTTAGAAACAGACTGGGATGCTTCTAATCTAACTTTAATAGAAACAAAAAGATTATAAATATAACCAGAAGAAATATATTTGGTTATTTACTGTCATAGAAGATCAAAATCTGACGATAGCTCTATCACATTCTTGTTGAGTTTACACGGAACCATTCTTGTATAATAGTTAAATTCTATTCAATGCATTCGGTCCATCCTAAGCCCCCAAACGTGCGATTACCTTAAGGCACGCTCTTTTCGATTGTTTCAGTTTAGAACTGTCACACGAAACGTCCAGATTGCCGATTTTCAAACGCTCATAAAAGATTAAAATGAGCTTTTTAAGACTTGAGCCCTATTACAGATCGATTTTTTGCACCAGAATATTGAAATCCTGCAAATACCTCACAGCAAAGTTTAATAGTATTAGATAAATACACAAAATGTTTCTACTTTCTACGGCTTGTTGTTCAAACAGCATTAAAAAAGAAATTTTATCAACTGTAGGTATAAACTTCACAACCATCAACACACGTGTTAAGTAACAGTAGTAATTTCGCATTAATCACTACAATTTCAGTTATTTCTAATAACAGATAATTTGCAGTACCGAATACCCAGTTTTCACTTAAATGAACGCAATTTTCGGAAAGCATGTTAAGCACTTGAGGTTTAACTTGAAATTGCTGTAATTACAACTTGTCATGTGTACTTAAAGCATTAAGTGTTGAAGAAAGAATGCAGTAATGATTTATAGAAGTAATATCAGTAACTAAATAACTACTTATTAACCAAGCAATTAAATCTGTGTGTTGCTATACAAACTTTCTTTTCTCCTCGAAAGTGTGGCCAAATTAATTTCGCTATAACTTTGGCATGGTAGTGTACATGTTGGGGTATATTAAACTGCATACGCTAGTACAGATAACTAACCGACATAAACCTTCATCATCCATTCATAATTCACCTTGCGAACTCTTTTACGCTGTCGTTGTTTTTATTGTGCAGCAGGTAATTGCTGCATTCTACGTCGCATAATGGCGGCAGTTAAGTTCTTGTATTGAAGAAGGCATCTTACAGCATATATCTCACCCTGACGTACGCATATAGTTACACGGACGTGCGTGTCCGTTAGATACAATGACCATACGCCACTTACGAGAAAAACTAGTTCTATACAGGACTCAGTTTCAATGCATGATCGGAATTTAATGTCTCGCTTTTCATTTGGCATCAATAACCGTCAGAAAGGGGTTACATCAGTCATATAATGGTCGTTAACGTTTGTTTAAGTTAATAATAGGCAAAGAATTGGACTGACGGCCAGCGAGCCGTTTTCTATGGACGCATTTTCTGTTTGCTATTGATACGGTTTTGCAATATTTGACTACGTATTAATTTGCATTCGTATAGAATTGAAACCTAATGTCAGCATTCCACGTATAGCGGTTGCGAAAATGCATCCAGACAGTGCTAGGTGTTGACTTATCTTAAAGCCAACAATGAGACAAAAGTCTACTTCCAGCGCATCCGCCAAAATTTCTTTCTTTTCTGAATTAGTAGTATCTAACCATTTTTTCATATGACTCTGTATTTTCAAATGATATTTAAAGGTGTTGGCTCGTAAATTGTGCAGGTGTCGATCTGCAATCTATGTTGAAACAGCTAATAAGCATATTACATATTTAAATAGCTTCGAATACGTAAGTTTAAATTTTTGTGAGCATAGTGTGTCCGATGACGGATATAAATGGTTTCGAATGACGCACAAAAGTTAAATTGACTGAAATCTTCTTAATTTAAATACTAAGAAATATAATTTAACATGTTATCTGTAGAATTCTAAACAAGTTATATTTTATAGGAGATTTATTGCAGATCTTGGTTGATTTAATTTTTAATTTATTTCTTGAGGAATAATTTTTTTTGGGAAACCATTTTTTACAAAAGCTAATTATGTTCTAGGTATTGTTGTTTTTCTTTTGTGAAGTGAAGGACAACTCATAATTCGTCAAATCACATTGTTGTGGTGGCTATGCTGTTTTTATGAATGTGTATATTTTTCATTATTTCCTTACTTTTCCTTATTTTTTATTTCTTGCATTTTCTTGTCTTTTAATGAGTTTTATCAATTTCTGTAAATGTCATTTTATGTATTTGATCCCTTACACAATATTAATATTGTTATGTAATTTATATATTAAAGTCCTTTTGCTATTTTAATTCTCAAAACCGTGGTCTCTCCGATTATTTTCTATTTTTCTTTAACTCTTGGTATGTATTACTTGTTTCTTTTTTATGATGTTAAATGTATTGGGTTCATATCTGTTATTGGTTTTGCTCTATAATTGTTCAAAGTTGATCAAATGTTATATTTATATGATCAATGATTTATGAATTTAATTATGTTTTATATTAATAGTAATTTATGAGGCAATAAATTACTAAATAATGGTTGGTTTTCTTAATGACTGTTATATCAAGGCAGTTTCCGGATTCAAACGCGTTTTCGAATTCTATAGTAAATTTAAAATTTTTATGTATTTGATTTACTTAATCATGGATTCTGTGTATTTCAGTGATATTTTTGCCCTTCCATATGACGCACATATCAGCTAAGAAACAATAAAAGTAAGTGCAATAGACATCTGAAAGCAAACACATAATCAAACTTATTACAGACAAACATTCACAATTAAATAATATACAAAAATTTACTTGAAATAGCAGAAAACATAAAATAAAGAAGAAGAAATGTTATACAAAGGGTCAACATCGTTTTATGACAAAACATTTAAAATAATTAAAAAATACGACACAACAAATAGATCAGATAATTCAGATACGCAATATACACTCTAGGTAATAAACAATGTTAATTAACTTATAATACCACAGATGTGAATACTTCATTGTATAATTGCAGAAGCAATTAACACTTAACTGGAATAAGGTAAAAACAGAGTAATTAATCCGAGAGGCCACGGTCGGGATATTCATATTCAATAAGAAATATAATAATGAATATATGAAGTGACAAAATTAATTGAATGATAAGTTAATAAATTACTAAATAATATAAAACATAATTAAATACCTACGTCATTGGTGATATAAATATAACATTTGATCAAATTTGAACAATTATAGAGCAGAACCAATAACAGATATGAATACAATATACACCTCATAAAAAAGAAACAAGTAAAACATACCAAGAGTTAAAGAAAAATTAAACATAATCCGAGAGACCACGATTGGGAGAATTAAAATAGCAGAGAGCTTTAATAGATAAACTACATAACATAATATTAATATCGATGAACGTTAAAGTAACTAATTTATTATTATTATTTATTTATTGCCCATAAAAAAAAACATTACAAAACAGAACAGAAAATAACTTAAGTTAATTGAACGTGATTAATTGCAGTCAATTTGCCAACTTATCGCCAACGGCGATATAAAAAACAACAGAAAGCAAATACAAATCAAACTAACCAGAAAACTAAGAAAAGAGAACAAACAGGAATGGAAAACACAAGTGAAAACGAAGGCGCTTACCCAGCTTGTTTGAGATTGTTTTATGTGACCAGGTAAACCATTTCATAAGTTTACAGACGTAACTGTATTAGGTAGTATAAGAGACCAAATATATCACCTGACATTACAGAAACTGATAAAACTCACTAAGAGATAAGAAGATACTAATAATAAAGAATAAAGAAAATAATAAGTTTACACAATATAAGGTAATATTATAATATAAGGTAATTCAATAAACACATAAGGTTAACCAACACATTAAGAAATAAAAATAATAATAAAAAGTAAGGAAATAATGAAAAAATATAATAAATTGAAACAACTTAATGAAACAAAATCTTTTAGAAGACATTTTACATTTAATAATGACGCACATTCATAAAAACAGTATAGTTATTACAGAAATGTGATTTGACGACAACTAAGTAAATATCTCAACTTAAGTTGAGACATGTTACATGATTATTTAATATAGTAATACCATAATAATATAATTAATGTTAGCACTAATGAATGATATTGTATATACTCCTGAGGGTGGAGACAGTAATGCTCTGAAATATTTAGGGTTGCAAATGTAATTAATAAAAACACAATCAGAAGAGTATAGTATTTCATATAATATTTCAATAAACAATCCAATGAATGGTGATCCCATAGGCAGTCCGTCTGTAAATGTGTGTATTTTGTCGTTGAATTTACAAAAGTAATAATAGTAGCTTGTGTATGTGTGTGGCTTGTCCGTTATCAAATGTTTTTATGATGTTTTTCGCTATTATCAGTGTATGTTAAATGGAAATATTGGAATACAAGTTGGCAACATGTAAGCTTGCCATAATAGAATTAGTATATAATGGGGTAGTATTTATGTGTTGCAGATTGTGCTGTCTATTATTGATTGTATGAGGGTCTCTAAATTTGATGATGTCTTTAAAGATTTATTGTAAAAAAAACTACAAAAATTGATTTACTGTCAAGACGTAAATTTATTATTTTTGCGCAACAAAGACAATTGATTTTTACAACACGATGGTTAAAGATGATTTGTAAAAAGTTATTTCCATAAAATTATTTCTACGAACGCGTAAGGGATTATTCCCTTAAACATATTGTACGGTCAAACACTTTGTTAGGTGCTTACGTCTAGGCGACCCAGCGACGCTGAATTAGCCCGCCCGCTATATCGTTGGCGGTAAGTTAAAAGGAAATATGGTATTTTTTGACTATCATACAGATATAATAACAAAAAAAGGCGTCAAGTCTTTATCCCATAAAATCCTAACCGAATAGCCTTGGCAGATGTTTGTGCACTTACTTTGAAAAGTCTATCTAACAATAGTTATCTATTTCTACACAACAGTTTCAACTGAATACCACCAAACGATTTCCAATGCGAGTTTTTTTTAAACACAGTTGATCATGATTTTTAAAAAAAATCGAATTTAATTGGAATGTAATTGCATTCCAAAAAAACCAGATAAGCATTGAGTTGTCTACTTGTATGGACTTGTATGAACCCTTGAAACTTTCTAGTTTCATGTGATTTCACTTATATTATATTCTAGGCATAGAAACGTCTTTGTATATTTAATGGTTCGTTTATAAATGAAAGAAATTTATAATGAAAAAAAAATACACAGATTTCGGAACCATTACAAAACGCTTCTGGACGTACGTAAGTAATTTCAGGAATTCGGATTACGCGAATGCCTTTTTCACATGCCTTTTGCAATAAATTTACCTGCAAGAATGGGATAACCAAGTGCTCGCGAATTACTAGATAACTTGAAGCACCAGAAACAATCATTTGGCCGATTTTGAAACGATAGGGTCTACATTCGTATCACTTTCAAAGGGCAAGAAATAAAAAAAGAAATAAAAAAAAAACCTTTGGGCGGATCTGTATTGAACAAGAATTCCCTGTGAATGTTTGGGTTGCCCTAATCGATGATTTGTTGATTTGGTCCTTACATTCTCTCTGCAAGGTTGAACGCGGAAAATTTTTATTACTCTTCACGAATTTAAGTTTTTATTTAGTGTATGTAACTGAATTCCGCTTTTTTCTCCTCAAAAATTTGCCAACCAAAACGAATAAAATTGAATCTATCACTTTTTTACTTTCTCTCATATAAAGGGAAAATTATACATTCGGTCCAAAATTTCGATGGTGAGATTTTGACATATCTGGACAAATTATGGTATTCTAAGACTAATACTACCATTTTTGGCCATTGGTCAGTCCGTCCGGATGTCCGTCTGTCTGTTAGATAGAAGTATGTGATCCACACATCTGCTATTTCTAACTTTTTTAGGTAAAAAAGTTTCAAATAAAAGTTGCATGGTTTCAGTATTTCCCTCTTCTCATAACAGATAGACACCAAAAAGAAGTATTACAAAAGGTTCACTTTTGAACTCAGCTTAGAGATGTGTAGTAAATTTTCCAAGGGGGAACAAGAACGGTTTCGAATAAAAAAAGCAATTAATTATGTTTCTGCAGCACTCGTTTACAACCACATTCTACTATGGTAAAGCAGAACTACAAAGAAATGCTTTTTCACAACAAATGTAAAGTTGAATTTTCTAAAATTTTGAATAATATCAATATGATGATATATATCAGATTGAATAATAATAATAGCCAATAATAATAATTTGAAAGTTCAAATTAATTTAGTTTAAAGCGATCGCTTACTTTAACATTTAAAACAAAGATCAAGAATCTTTCCACTTACGTACTGTAATTAACCGTAATTGGTACACATATCCCTTTAAGGAAAAGTAAGCAGACATCTCAATGTCTATAACAAAGCGTGACCCTCTTCTGATTTCCAAAATATGTTAAGTAAAGCAGATTTGTTAACGAAACCGTATATTATCCGAACCTGTAACATTGATCCATGGGTTCAAATATAGAATGAACAACCTAAGCAGTAAAACAGGAAAACTTTCTAAACCTTTTAATTACCTGTCATATGAAATATGTATTAATATAAAATTGTTGGATTGATCCATCAAGGATGAAAAAGGCAGTAACTTATTTTACTTGTTTTATTAGATTTATGTTTACGGTACGGTTTAGGTTTTTTCGTAAACCATCACCAACAGAATCTGATAGGAAAACAGAAAAAAGATTGTATAAAAAATGTCTAATAGTTACTAAATAGCGCAATTTAAAAAAAAACCTCCTCACCAAGTAAAAATAATAAAACTTATTATATAATAATAGTTTTTTTTGCAAAAAATATATATGGTTTATCTAAAAATTGGTTGTAGTCTAGAAATAAACAAATGGATATAATGCGCAGAACGTGTTGGGCAAGGGGAACAACCTTAAAACTTTGAAATTTTTAACACTCTAATGTTATGCAATTAAAAATTTAATATGGTGAACAAAGGTTTGTAATCAAAGTGTCTCTATATTATTGTTCTTTTGTTGTTCTATTTCCAAATATTCAAGTAAATCCATTTTATTTCCCTTATTTACTGGATGTAGGATTTCAGCTTTATCAGAATCTATGTGGTGACCTGTTTCTAATCTATGTTTGTATAATGTTGAAGAAAATTTAGTATTGTGTTCTTGTATTAGTTTTGATAATTTGCGACCTGTATGTCCTATATACAGGTGTCCAGAAATTATGCGCAAATACTGCAAGGGCATATTGTACAATTGATTTTAGGTGGGGTCCTTTATATAATTTTATTTAATTTAGGCCTCCCCTACCGAGTTGGAGGCATTTAAAGGGTTGGGCAAAAATATAATTATTGGGGTTATTCTTGAGAACGACATTGCCTACGTTTAAATTTTTTTTTGTGTACCTTGTATTTTTAAAACCTGTATTTTAATAATCTCATTCGCATCTGGTCATCGCAAAGGGGTGAAACCAACAACCCCTATCAATTTTTACAAAAGAACTTTTTTATCCGTTCGTTTTCTTGCAAACAAAGGCATCAGTCATATAGCCCAAACAATTTGGAAACTTTTTTGATTCTTTCTATTTTTTCGTAAACTGAGCGGGTTTCGAGA
>JAWQRJ010003036.1:0-12594 GCA_033557515.1 Diorygopyx duplodentatus | reverse complement strand
ATATAATACATATACATAATACAAAAAAATGGTATCCCAATGAGACCAATTATAATCTCCACTAATTCTAGTTCATACTTTGTTTCCAAATTATTAGTAATTTTTTCAAAAATGCAATTGAAATCACACCCACATATAGTATAAAAATCGTTTGAACAACTTATTTGATAAAATCCACAATTTAATACTACCTTCTGAATTTACAACTTTATCATTTGACATTACTAATTCGTACACTAACATACTTATTAAAGAAACAATTTCCATAGCTATACAAATCATTGACAATCACTTAAACAATAACACAGATGCTAATAACTTAATAAAGCTTTTAACTGCTTGCATCAACCAAAATCGGTTCACATTTAACAATAAATATTACAAAATGATTGAAGGGTCCCCACTTAGCGGACTCATGAGTGACATTTTCATGAACCATTTAGAAGAAATTATACACAACAGTAACTTCGAATTCATTAACAAAATTATATTATGGAACAGATACGCAGATGATATTCTATATAGTCATAATTGACACTACAAATATAAATATTATAAATTAACTTCATAACTTTATAAATACATTACACCCCAAAATAACATCCCTCACTTTAATAACCTCCCCACATACAATCAAGTATAACATTTATAGGAAACCTACACAATCTGACGATATTACCCCATATAATTCTTTTCATGGTCCGTCAATTAAAAAATCAACTTTCATTTCTTATATGTGTATACAGACTACAAAATACTCCTCCGTTTTAATAACACGAAAAAAGAATTGGACATTATACAACAAATTGCTTCTAACAATGATTACGATATCCACTATTTTAATAATATATTTAAAAAATACAATGTCAGACATAATAACCATACAACACTATAACTATATTCAATAGGCCTTTGAATCCCAATACATTTTACAGCCACAAAATTAGGCTTTACTGTATCAAAAGAACAGGTAAAAATTAAAAAAAGATACCTAACCATATAACACTACCACATATAAAATATAAACCTAAACCAATCTATAGAACCATCACATACCAAGGCAAAATCAGCAACAAAATTCAAAAGGCTGCTAATAAATTCAACATTTCACTTGCCCTTAAAACAAACCACAATTTAAAAAACTTACTTAACGATAGTAAACCTTCCACCAAATTACTAGATAAAAATGGTGTATACACTGTTACATGTGAAACTTGCAATGCTACATACATAGGAGAGATCGGCAGAAGAATCTAAATTAGAGTCAAAGAACACCTCACAAGCAATAACTCAAACTTCGGTAGACACATAAATTTTAACAATCTTTTCAATTTCACAACCAATTTCACATTTGATAATATCAAAATCGTTCATTAACTTAATAAAAGCTACTTAATGGAACTTTTAGAAAGCTATGAAATTGATTCATGTAGGAAAAACCTCCAACAAACCTTACTACTTAACGATCAATTAGAAAACAATATTCCACATATTCACCATTCCCTCAGACACCCATTTTAATAAGAAAAGAAATAAATAATTATAAAACTTGTATTTTTCTAAAAAATTTGCTAAATTTAATACTTTTTCAATTCATTTATTTACTTATTATTAAATATTCAACTCCCGATTTTCCAAACATTTAAATACCTTTATTGTACCATTTTCCGCCATTTTACATCATTTTATTATTAATTAACGATTGAAATTTCAGTTTAACTCTACAGTTTAATAATTTTTAATTTTATATTCACTATTTTATTTTATCATATTAAAAACTTTGAATTTATATAATTGCTTAGTGTAATTCTGTATTTTAATAATAGATACATGTTTCTATCTTTAAATTTCTAAAATCATATAACTGTTATAAACATAACGTATACAATGTAATAATGTAATTATTATTTGGACTCAAATTATAATTTTAAATTCAGAATCCAGTTTATTTAATATTGTGAGCCCAGCCTTCAGCAAAGCAAGCATGACTTTTAGAAATACTTTAATTCTTATTTTTAAGTAACTTCAAATGTTTTATCATCTAATTAAATTTCATCGATGTACAATACATCCAATCAAGATTAATATTCCAACGTTAACATACTTTGTAGTGGTGTAAAACGTAAATTACTCTTAATCTTAAGTTTACAATAATTTAACATGTTATTTTAATTATAGTTTATAATGATACTTTGTAATCAAAAAGTCCACATCTGTCCATGATGATACCGAAAGCGGTCGACGAATAAAAATGTTAAGAATCTAAAATTATTTCAAAACATACTGATTAGTAAAAATCATTACACTCCTTCCTTTAGCTATTATATTGGTTACACATAATGATTTTTCAACAAATATTGTTGAAATGTATCACAATATGTCAATATTTTTTATATCCAATTTTTAGACTGTAGAAAAAATTAAAACATACAAAAAGGTTTCAAAATGAGATTTCTGGTGAATAATGTAGGAATTGTTAAAACACCCCTTCATATGACATCCCCACCCCACTTCACCAAGTGTGTCAATTCTTTTATAAAAAATGGCCTATGCTAAATAACTATTTTTCCAAAGTTTAGTTACAAACGGCTTACTTTTTGGAGAAATTGTCAATAATGTGAAAAAAATTAAAATATGTGGGCGGCACTACCTCAAAAGGGGTGCACTGTTGTATATAGATAAGTTGGGATAACTCGTCATAATTTGACCTGAGAAATACCATATGTATAATACAATATGAAAGAGAAAAAAAGATATCTTGTGTCTGTTGTGGTCTAGAAAGGGCTTTCTAGACCACAACAGGTCCTCCTTCATGTGAACAACCTTTTTGTAGAAATGGTTACATCTTTTAGAAATGGTTTGATTTGAAACAATCTTCTTATATAAAGTGCTTTAGATCGCAATCAACTATAATTATTATACGAAAATTAGAAATCCGAATTCGCTGCGATAATATGTTTTAGATATATGGTGGCTCAAAGTTTAACGAAAAGGTCTTGATAAACACTGAAAAATAACAACTTTCCAAATTCCAATCCATAAGTTTTTTTGCACCTTCCATGAAGAAAATACACAGGATTGTCAATTAAATTGGATAAAATATTGTGGGGAAGTATGACAGGTGTAAGAAAAGAAGCAAAACCGGCAACGGTAAATTTTAGAATTCTTCCTTTTTAAGCTTGAAACAAACCATCTTTAAAATAGTAAGCCAGACTAATTATGTGGAAAAACTTTTTAAACTATTATTCATTTTATCGTGGAAACAAGTTATCGCAACAAGTTCAAATTCATATGATTTTCTTTGTTAATTTTTAGATAACAAAAAGGCATTGTGTTGTTTTGTAGAATTTTGCGATAGCGTCGGAGATAGAATGCAAAAAAATGCACTTGTTAATGGCATTTGCAATTCCAAGCGGTCGAATTCCAGAGTTACAAAAAGGAATACTTCACATTCAAACCCTCCTTAAGCCATTTATGTAAAAATTTACCTTGTAAAAATTAATTTTCTTTTGTGGATTAAGTGGACGGTTAAGTCAAAATGAAGCTTGAAATCTAGGGGAATGTATAAGCCTCTCCACTTAATTTTTGAACCAGACAGGTTAGCATTTACAGCTGCTTTTTTTCTAAATGGACGATCGGCCTTATGGATGTTAATGAAAAGAGAATGAATCGTTGGCCTGCTTATCTTTTAATGGCATCTTTCTAGGTAACATACTAGTTAGTCCCATACACACAAAATCTAAAATTGATTTCGAAATACATTAATTTTCATAAGGTAAATCTTTTGTTTTGGCACAAGAAGGCGCTGAGAATTTAGTAACGACTTTTGTTTTACTCATTATAATAGGATATAATAGGATAAATAGGATTGTTTAATCATTATAGAGCCACCAAAAAAAGTCTTTCTTGGTCTTTCTTGCTTCAAGTCTTTCTTCAAAGTCTTTCTTGCTTCAAGAAAAATAAAACTTTCAATCATTCCAATAATCCAATGTAATCCCATTATTTCTACCAAAACGTAATTTTGCAACTTTTTATTCTCTGGTAAATAATGGTCTTTTTACTGGCTTTTTATTGGCTATTGTTTAATCCAGCTTCATGTGAACGACAATTACAATTTGATTTTGCAGTCCGCTTGCAAAGGATTTTGCAAGCGGACGGTTTTTGCTAATAGATCGGTTTTCGGACTACCCAAAAATGTATCTCAACTAAAAAGGTTTATTACAATTACAATTCCAAAATTTCCTCTTAATTACGATAACTAAAAATCAGGGCAATTGAGTATTACAGTCATTTAGAATTAGGACAAGAAGGTCCAAATGCGCAATAATTTACCTTTCGCGGTTGGTATAAAAATCCATTTTTTTATGTCCCCATATGCAAAAATCATTTGTTATCTGCATCTTGGGGACATCGATTTTTCTATTTTAAGCGCGTGACCAACATTAAAACCTTTTCCCGGTTGGCACTAAAGATGGTATCAAATTTCAGCTCATTAAAATTAGCTCCGAAACATATAACACCACTCATAAAAGTTATTTCCGCGGACGTTATCTAGTCGTAAATGGACACACGAGGACCGGCTGTTAGTTAAAATTAAACTCAAATAAATTTATGACTTTATTACACGCCAAATACTCCCGAAGTCTTCCTTTTTTCTATTTTTCAAATTTTCCTCGCAAACCTCGTAAAAATTGTTATGCTGTCGCCACCTACATATACATTTACAGGTTTAATGTATCCACGAAGACGAAAATATCCATTTCGTCAACTTATAATATAATGAACCAAGAAATATCCATTTCTTGGTTCATTTCCGAGGATCATACAAAATGACCCACCCACACATATTGGATCGGTTGCTAACTTTACTGTTTCATATTGTGCGTCGTCAACATACCATATTCAATCGTAACGCACATGTTGGCGCGCTATATAACTCACAATTGGCATCCTAATTGGTATTGCAGCAGTTTTAGTGAGTTATTATTGTCGACACGTGGTATATGTTAAATTATGCAACGTTAAGAAACTTTATGTGCTGTATTTGCTCTATTGTTTGTTCTATTCTCGATATTTTACAGGAAAAAAATGTGTTTTCGTGGATTAATTGTTAATAAAACTGCCTTAACTACACAAAGAACTACTTTTGCTACGCAAAAGGCAACTTTTTACGTATTGGGCTGCTTTTACTTCGGCTACTTCCTTGTAGTGTACAGGTTGGCCAATTTTGAATGTTCTTATGGGATATCTCGGATACCGTAAGAGTTATCAAAAATATGACAGAGTAATCTCGATTCCTCTTTTTGAAAAAATAATAAATGTTAAAACAGATCATGGACTTTTAGTTTTTGCTCATTTTGACAATTGCTCCTATCGCACTAACTAGAAGAGGCATCGAAAGTAAAAGAAAGATACTAACGGCAACTTTTTGTGCAGAATCCATTGGCGTAGTGACTGTTTAATTTTCTATTTAAATAACAGAGCTATAATACAAAGTTCTTGTTAAATGGAACATCCTGTGTCTTTTACCGCCATTCTTTTGCTTTTCAAATTTTATTTACGAACATCTAGTATTGTCAAAATATATTTGTTATTAAAGTGTTAAAATTAAATTAATTAAGTAAAATTTCGTTAAATTAAATTCACATTAGTTTAGCTTTCAAATTGGTAGGCCATGAATAAGTTACACTTTTCGTTGTTCACTTGTAAATTACCTCTAATATATTATTTGTTGTCATGTTAATACCGTAGAGTATACTTAGTATTAAACACATACCTTTTTTGGTATACGTATTTATACCACTAGTATTTATAACAAATAATATACAGGTGTCTACCGTAGACCGTCGATTAGAAATATATGTGGGGAACGGATAAAGCTAGAATTCTGAAGATTTGGATTTAAATATAGGTATATTCTTTACAAAATCGAATTTTGATATAAGAAAACTTTAAATGACAGTGATTTTCCTACATGGCACGTACCAAATATTTTTATCTTGTCGAATGTAGCATTAAAATCCTCGTTCAACGGTATTTGGTTTTCCTACACATAAAATGTATCGTTTTCCGTTTATTTAAGATTTTTGAGCTCTTGCTGTAAAAGCGATCTTTTGACAATATATTTATTTGTTGTAAATTGGGCTGCCTACCAATTAGTTATCCATTTTGACGATTGTGTAACTTAGGTTTGTTGATTTCAAATTTAGGGTGAAAAATTAATGCAGGTATCATTTGGAAATCGAGAAATATTATATAAGATATTTCACATGTTCAATTCTTGACAACGTTGATAAGTCCTTACTGTGTTCTAAAATGGCAACTAATAATTACTCCAATTTTGATATTATGAATTTACTTTTTATTCATGGTTGATGCCAATAAACAGCAAGTATAACGTGCAGCACATTTAACGAAAAATATCCGAGTTTGCTGCCGCTTAACAGAACAAAATTCAGAAGGTTAGAATCCAATTTTATAAGTGATGGGAAAGCATCTGGAGCATACGCAAAATATACAACTGCAGCAACACTTTGAAAAATCCAATTTTCATAATTATAAATATGCGATAATATTCATACTCCATTAACCGAGGCACAAATTACTAAATTACTAATTAAAATAAATTATTAAAGAAAATGTCCAAATCGTTCTCCATTTCTTTCTAAACAAATCAGAATTCTTGATTGGACTCCACTTGCATTGTTGCATTTTGAATTTGAATTGGATCTAATGCATTAAAACTCCTCGTACTCGATTTTCCGATTCTTCTCGAGTGTTCGTCGATGTAGAATACACTGCGCTTTTGATGATAAATAAAAATCCATTTCCGGTTATGCCGGAAGTTGACAACAGCTTCGTTAATTTAAATGGAATGACCCGAATTTTAATTTTTTTCTTTAATGTACATTCAATTTTCAACAACTTTTCTAATACGTTCGATAGGCCTAAACTTAATCGTTTTCGAGATATTGATTTTTTTCGCGAAAATAGACTTCTGCGATAATGTTCATACTTCATTAATCATTAGTTGAGACATTGCACTTTTCAGAAATACACCCGGCGAGACATTCTTACATATATTTTTTACACAACTGAATTTTGAAATAAGAAAACTTTAAATGTCAAAAAGTGGCATTTAAAAATTTGGCAATTTTTTTTTTAAATGGCACCTACCAATTATTTTTATCTTATCGAATGTAGAACTAAAATCCTCGGTAAACGGTATTGGATTTCCCTATACCTAAAATGTATCCTTTTCCGATTATTTAATGTTTTTCGAGCTGTTGCTGCAAAAGCCACCTTTGACAATACATTCATTTATTGTAAATTGGGTTCCCTACCAAATAGTTATCAATTTGTTTGTGTAACTTTGGTTGGTTGATTTCATATTTGGGGTGAAAAATTAATGCAGGTATCATTTGGAAATCGAGTTATCACGATATTTCACATGTTTAGTTGTTGACAAGTTCTTATTGTGTTCTAAAATGACAACTAATAATTACTGGAATGTTGATTTTATGAATTTATTTATTATTCAATACCAACAAATAAGTAGAACGTGCATGACATTTAATAAAAAAATATTTAAACAAACGAAGCGAAATTTTCTAGAGAGGACTTTTTTAATCGTCCAAATCTTCGAATTGGAAAATCGAGTTCGAGGAGCTTTTGATGCATTAGATCCGATTCAAATTCAAAATGCAACTGTCGGTGGAGTCCAATCAAGAATTCTGATTTGTTTAGAAAGAAATGGAGAAGTATTTGAACATTTTCTTTATTTTAATTAGTAATTTAGCTCTCGGTTAATGAAGTATTTAACATTATCGCATAAATCTAATTCTGAAAATTCGATTCTTCAAAATGCTGCTGCGGTTGTATATTTTGCATATGCTCCAGTTGTTTTCCCATGACTTATAAAATCGAATGGTAACCTTCAGAATTTTGGTCTGTTACCCGGCGGCTAATTCGGATATTTTTCGTTAAATAGAAGAGTGAGGTCTGGCGATCTTGCAGGACAGTTCCATGGACTCAATGTTCGAAGCCATCTGTCTTCGAAGTTATTTCATGTGTGAAGTTATTTATTAATTCAGTACGCCGGGGTTTCATCTAATTGGCTCCAACACGATTGTAATTCATTTAATGTTAATGTCTCTAAAAAGTCTGCTACCACAGTTCTTAGGATTTCCAAATATCTTGCCCCATTTAAAATGTCGTCGTAAATAAAATACCCGACATTGTTTGTTGTACAACAAACAAAATACGTTGAAACTTAATTTATTTTGGAAGTTCCGATGGAAGTTACACAAACGTAAAAATTGATAACTAATTGGTAGGCAACTCAATTTACAACAAATGAATGTATTGTCAAAGGGTCGCTTTTGCATCAAAAGCTCGAAAAACCTTAAATAATCGGAAAAAGGATACATTTTAGGTATAGGGAAACCCAATACCGTCTAACGGGGATTTTAATTCTACATTCAATAAGATAAAAATAATTAGTAGGTGCCAGGTTAAAAAAATCACTTTTTGTCATTTAAAGTTATCTTATTTCAAAATTCAATTTTGTAAAGAATGTACGTAAGAATGTGCCGCCGGGTGCATTTCTGAAAAGTTCAATGCCTCAGCTAATGGTGAATGAAGTATGAACATTATCGCATAAGTCTAATTTTGAAAATTCGATTTTTCAAAATATTGCTGCGGTTGCATAATTTTTGCGAAAAAATTCAATATCTCGAAAACGATTAAGTTTAGGCCTGGCAAACGTATTATAAAAGTTGTTGAAAATTGAATGTAGATTAAGAAAAAAATTGCGGTAATACCAGTTAAATTAACAAAGCTATTGTCAACTTCTGGTATAACCGGAACCGCTAGCTTATTGAAAATATTTTTATCTTTTAGCTCCTTTCTTACCATATTCAAATCCAAATTTTCAGATTTCTAGCTTTGTCTGTTCCCCATATATTTCTAATGGGCACCCTGTGTATCTACTCGATGGATTTTGATCTGGTAGAAGTAGCAGCTTCTCTAGCTATTGCTGTACTGTTAAGACGAAAAATAATTTGGGTTAGAAACCGAAAACATTTTGTAGTTAAATAATGTACAAACATTTTCTGCGAATGTCAGCAGTTGATTTCGACTACCTTTTAAAAAAATATCGCTGTTAATAAAAGAAGACATTGTTCTTTATGTAGAAGCACCACTTAAAATGTAGGAACGAAATTTCCGAGCACCTGCAAACACAGCAATGTACAAGATAAACGAAGAAGAAGATGTTTTAAATTGTTCACAGCCTATTGGACGGTTTCTTGAGGAAAAAGCATGTAGTATGAAAAATCTGTCATATGGAATGATGACTTATATTACCAATTTTTAAACGGTACTATCACCTTTTTAATTGACAGATACACAAGAACTGCACGCGCAACCGCAGCAAAAGTTTCGCCAAAATGAATATTTTTGCTGCGACCGCTACCCTTCAAAGAATGTTGCAGGCAGGAATATGTTGTGGTCGCTATTTTGTAGGTTGCAAAAGGGTTCACACACGTTGTGCAACTTACTACAGTTTTTTAATGTACATCGCAACAAAAGTATCTGTGTGTGTCCTACCTTAATAGAAGTTGATTACTTGATTCAAGGAACTATTATTTCCGAGGATTGCCACACTTCACGACTGTTTAACAATCTAAAAACGTACAGGTGTGCATTATTATTCAACCTAGGTATAATGCTTGGAAGGTACGAACAATCACATTAACGGGCCATAAAATTACTCCATTATACTCATGCTTCGTTATACTCCTGTAGGTACAGACATTGTGACTCCTAATTGACCACGTACTTGTATTTTTATGGTTTATTTATATCATCATGTCAGGCAACGCTGTTTATAAAAGTTGTTCTAAAAATAACATTTTAATTAATAATATTTAATTGGATTTACTCAACATTTCTTCTATCTCACAAACCACAAATCCGGCCTTGCACGGTGGGAGAGAAAAATTCCAAGCAAAGAGAATTGACGGCATTTAAAAGTAGAGAACATATTAATAACTGAAGATGTTATACAGAGAGCCCAGTGATTATAAAGCTACCACGAATCAAATAGCTCAGAAATTTCTAGATACACATAGAAATATTGAATAAAGGCATACCAAAAACAGTACTACATAGCCGACTAGATGGGAGAAAACACAGAGGAAGAACAAGAAGGAGGTGTCAGGATGAATTAGATGCGATATGAAAAAGATGAAAATCGAGAATTGAAAAGTCAAGGTAAATGATGGGAATGATAGGAGTGAATTTGTGATTATGTGATTATGTCTCGCTTTGAATAATAACAATAAATTTTGGGCCCTAATATCGATAACCTAATGCAGATCACGACCAGTTTCTTTCTAAATAATATAAAACTTCGTTTAAAAAATTCTTTGTAAATAATATAATATATAAAACTAATATACAAAATGTTCGAACATCGGAAGTTTTCCAACAAAAAGTAAGCAGCGTAAGAAAGAGACCTTCAAGAATTGATACCTACTTGGCTTTTCAAAAAATTTACCTATTTTTGCAACTGTCATCTGTAAACTTGCTAATGATGTTTTTTATGACCGGTCTTGTAAATGACCGGTTATAAATGACTTGTCATGTAACTCTCGAATTCTAGCTGCAGTATTCCGTACAGCATAACAGCATGCTATACATTTAATAATGTTAAAGGTCCGCAAATATGCAAACAGCAAAAAAGAAGCGTTCGCTAATTGTAAATAATTATGTTCACTAACGAAACAAACGCGCATTGTTGTTTAAAACGCCACAGATTTTATCGGAGCAACGGCGCACATGCTGCGGTTTTATTTCACAGATACGATAATCGATCTAAACATGTTTATAACACGACTGTGCCAGTGTTCTGTTTTAATTTTCAAGGTGATTTACCGGTGGCAGCGATTTAGCAACCTTCATACCAACTATTGTTTAGTATCGCTTTCGTTTTTTTTCCCTAATTGCTATGCTTGTTAATTAACCTTAAATGTTTACTTATGTTTCTAAAAATAAAGTAGCAGTGATATATTATTTCCATGGTGAAAGTGGAACATTTCCTTCCAAAGTGTTTTTGTTCGCAAAATTGATTTATATATGAGGTTCCATAATTCTGACCAAGCTGTTATTGGCGCAACAGATAGCGTAGAAAAATGTATTAAACAAATTCTGTAGCTAATAATAATAATAACAGCTTATTAAACCTGTTTATGTAATATGAAGATCAAATACAATTTAGTTATTTATTTTATTTTCCCAAAAAGTGACCAACCTTATTTGAATGCTTGTTTAAAATGCTTGTTTGTTTTATTATTTCATCATCTATTAGGTAATACGATGTAGAAACACACTTACATTATTATGATCATGTTCCAATTTTCTGGATGAACATCACCTGGTGATACATTTGTAACTAGCGAAGTAGTGTCATGCGTTAAAAAGCAGTAAAATGCCCAACATTGCGAAAATTAATTGTCCATAAAAATCGCCATTTCACACTTGGAATTGAGTCATTTCAAAAATATATCGAATAATTACTTGATCATTAAATATTGAAAAATGAAAAGTTACATGCTTCGAAATTGCTTGGTAGAAATAAATGAATATCGATTTCCAAATTCGTAAGCATACTTTAGAAAAACTTTCGTCATTTTCTACTTTTCTTGCCAAAATTATTACCCTCAATTCTTGTGAATATGATTATTCAATTATTGGTTGTTAATCTAACAAGCTCGTTAGTATTGTTGGAACTTGATTCGAGCAAATATAGTAATTCAACCAATTAACATAATTGGTTGAATTTTACAAAACATTCGTTACATTTAACCACTTAGTTTCGTGTTTCAAACCACAAAAAGTTTTTCATTACTAATTAGTTGTTGAGTGAATGCACAAACAAAGTATTTAAACCAAAACGGTCATTTCTACAATTGTGTTGAATAATATAGTTTTTGTGCTCAAGTACTGACTATTATTTTCAAACAGCTTGTGCGAGAACTTTGTGTCAAATCATTTCTGGAAAGGTTTCACATTTAATAACAAAACTGGGTAATTTTTACGGAAAAATTAGATACTTAAGCAGATGAATGAAAATATCACGCCCTTGTTGATGGTAATCATGAAAAACATACTTATTTATCCATCTTTATTGTGGTAATCTGCGTACATATCTACATCCAGAAAAGATGCCTCAGTCAGAAAAGTAAGAAAGACTACTAGACTTTTTAACGACGTGTTCTTTTCCAGTTCTCAACAGTTTTATTTGTAAATATTATTTCCGAAATAAGGAATGTTTTGAGTGGACGAACACTCGTCAATGGAAGGGTCTTAAAATTTCCATTTTTCAGGATGGATGAACATCAGTATTACAATTTTCTGAACATATCACTTTTAGTTGAAATACTCTGCATACAGTAAACATATCATTTTAAACTTCGATGGCATTCGTGATGCTTAAAATCGAAAATCTATAAAAAAAGCAAGAAAAATAGTTCGTCCAAAATTAGCACTATCGTTTGTTTATTATGAAAAAATAATCAGAGCAGATATTTA
>JAWQRJ010003035.1:0-12594 GCA_033557515.1 Diorygopyx duplodentatus | reverse complement strand
GGCATGTTTAATATATATGGATGAATTTTCCATAACTTCTTGTATTTTTTTAGCAAATAAAAATTTTCAAATTTTAAATAAATATGGGGGGTGGGGGTTGTTGCTGGTAAACAATAATTGTCAGAAGAAAACTATTGTCGCTATCCTTTAGTACTACTAAAACAGTTAAATATTTATCGTAACTTTTTTCTGATATGTCTATAGTTTTGGAGATATTAAAGCAAATAGCGAAGGGTTGTGTTGCCGATAGAGCGCTCCACCCCCGAAAACGGGCGATTCCGCAGCTAAAAAGTTTACCGTTGTTCTTACACCACATCAGTCTATAAATCCACCAAGTTTCATTTAAATTGGTGAGACACACTTGCCTATGTTCCCTTGTAAGTAATGGTTCTCGATTTCTACTTACTACTTGTCAAAATTGTATATTGCTTGATTTATATTGGAAACTTTTACGACTTCGTTGCTGCGTAAAGCAATTATTATAGAGGAAATTATTCCTTCGCTTTAGCGTAAAAGTATAAAAGGGCACCGGAAATTGAAATATTCAAAGAAAAGGTAAGGGGCTAAATACATAGGAAAACTTACAAAAATTTACGAACGTGCAGGCACAAAACCGCTACTGATATATTATGACAATATTCGGTTGCACTTAGAAGGGCGAGAAATAGAAACAGCGCTAAACAAAGGACAACAATATCTAAGGAAATCGTTTTATGAAGATACTGTACATCTCTATTTTTAACTATACTTCGACATCTCTGCCTGTTTACCCGTTGTAGATCGCGTCTCCAATACTGCACTTTGTAAATTCCATACTTATGACAGGCCTGTTTATGTTTTCCTTTTATACTCGTTTGTGATATTCCCCACCTTGTTGTCAGTTATGCGTCGGGAAGATATTTTCTCAACAATTTCTCTAAATCAGCTTCGAATTGTCGTCGCTTGTTTTATGTCCTATCAAGTTTACATTTTGGAAAACAAGTTTATGTCAACGGCAGGTTGTTTTAAAAAATCTTTTTCCGAAAATATTGATTTCAAACGGTGAATTTTTGTTAAGAGATAAATTGGGTTAAATGAGAAAAGATGACGATCTTTTTTTTAGATTTTTTTTTTAATCCATTTGGAATTTAGGACAATATCCACATATAATCGTACTAAAACTTCCTTATGATATTATTTCTCTTTGGATGTATTTCTCCAACGTGCGATTTGCTTGTCTTTCCTCTTACAGGACAGACGGCATTTTACCTTCCTTGGTTCGCGTGGGCATCAACGCCGAAAACAAAGACAAAAGATGGTACATTTTCGATGGTCCCGTGGACGCCGTTTGGATCGAAAACATGAACACCGTTCTGGACGACAACAAAAAGCTTTGCCTGAGCAGTGGAGAGATCATCAAGCTTCGCGACACGATGACCATGATGTTCGAGGTTGCAGACCTGGCGGTGGCATCGCCGGCAACTGTTTCGAGATGCGGCATGGTCTATCTGGAACCCGGGGTGCTGGGACTTGAGCCGTTCATCAACTGTTGGATTCTCAGACTTCCACAAGTGAGGAATAAGGTTTTTTTTATTTATATTAAGCATAATTTATATATTTTAAAGTAGAAAAGTTTTCTCTGGAAATGCGAACATTATTCGGGTGAATTGCTCTTTTCAAACAAGCTGCAGGAAAAATAATGGGCAAGAAAATAACTGTACTGTAATACATTTTTCAGCCAGTCAAGTACACTATTTTATTACGTATCAGTGGAGTTGAGCTCCAGTCGAGCTGAAAGCTATTTCTCTTGCTTTTTTTACAGTTAGCCGTAGACTACACAAACAAATTTTTAGAACTCTTCGAAATTTACCTATACCCAGCCCTTGAACTGGTGCGCGCATCCTTGAAAGAAATCCTAACATCGGTGGACTCAGCACTAGTCCTCTCATTCCTAAGACTCATGGATTTTAGGATTACCCCGTTGACTGGTAAAGATAATAGGCCGCCACCAAGTGCTCCTTTCCTGAAATTAATCCGTAAGACATTTCACATCCCCTTCCCCATTTCTCTCATCCCCAAGTTTTCTTCCAGCCCAACTTCTCGTTCCTTGGGTGGTTTTCTCCCTGGTATGGACAATTGGCTGCACTTGCGACCATAACGGAAGAGACATATTCTCGCAATGGCTAAGAGACACCATGGCGGACCATCGCCATGAACCGCGTTTCCCCAACAAGGGGCTCGTCTACGATTACAAGCTGCACGACGGAGGATTCACAGTACCAACGGACGATGGTGAGCCTGCACCTCCAAAGTGGCAAAGCTGGATGGATAGCGTGGAGGACATCAAGATCACGGTGGACATGAAGTATTCAGACATGGAGGTGCCCACCATCCATAATATAAGGAACGCCGAGCTCCTTGGGATGATCCTAATGAATGAGGATAACGTTTTGTGCGTCGGGCCGACTGGTACCGGGAAAACGTTGACGGTCATAGGGAAACTGAGCAAGAACATGCACAAGAAGTTCATCTGCGACTTTATTACGTTTTCCGCGAGGACCTCCTCGAACCAAACGCAGGATTTGATCGATTCCAAACTAGATAGAAGGAGGAGGGGTGTGTTTGGACCACCGGTCTTGAAGAGGCAAGTTTTCTTTGTTGATGACTTCAATATGCCTGCTCTAGAGGTATATGGAGCTCAACCTCCTATTGAATTGATTAGACAATGGATGGATTTTGGAGGTAAAAGAGAACATTAAAAGCTTCCACGTATTACACCTTTTGTAATAACCATTTTAGGATGGTACGACAGGAAAAACATTGGAGACTTCAGAACTATCATAGATGTGAATTTCGTGGCTGCAATGGGACCTCCTGGAGGTGGAAGGAATCCCGTTACAGCAAGATTGCTTAGGCATTTCCATTATTTGGCATTTACAGAACTGGAGGAAGACAGCAAAGTATGCGCGCGCTGTTTAAATGATTTTTTTTCCTCAAAAAAGTCTTTTCCAGGAAAAAATATTTGGGACCATCTTGAATTTCTGGATAAACCGAACGCCGCAAGAGCAGTACTTCGGCCCCACTCTGCTGAAAGTCACCCTCAACGTCTACAAAACGCTGCTGCACGAACTTTTACCGACACCTGCAAGGACTCATTACACTTTTAACCTCCGGGACTTGAGTAAAGTTTTTCAGGGTTTATTGATGATGGAACCGGAAACCGTACAAGTGAGTTAGTTCCCTTAAAACAAAAGTTTTCAGCTACAAAAAGGAAACGTTGTTAAATTGTTTTCAAAAGGATTTAGATCACATCATCAGATTATGGTACCATGAAAACTGTCGCGTCTACCAAGATCGTCTCATTAACGACACCGACAGAGGGTGGTTTGCAGACTTACTCAAGCAAAAGATAAAAGGCGACTTTAAGAGAATCCCAGAGGAAGCTTTGGGATCCGAAGTCATCCTTTTCGGGGATTTTTTAGATCCCAATAGCGACCTTCGAAATTATATTGAAATTACGGACATGAACAAGGTTCGTAAATTATATCTACTGTATTTTTCCAAATAAAACTTTTCTCAACTCTTACAAGTCAAATGCGAAAAATATATAGGAAGGCCACACTCAAATTAGTTAAATTTAGTGGTTTCGTTCAAACAAAAGCAACGCAACTCTTTGCATACGTGATGTAGTACCATACAGATTCCACATATGGAAATTTCAGGATACAAACTTTCAGATTCAATTAAAGCATGTCGAACGAAATCGATTTCAAGCCTGACATTCCAGATGAAAAACCTGGATCGGCGGAGAAGGTTTATGAAATTTTGAATTTCAAAACTAGTAATGACTTCAGGCAATAGCGATTCGACGAATACAAGCTTTAAAAAAAAGTTTGCAACGTTCGTATTATTGGGAGGAAACTGGCCCGAACTTGAGGCATTTAACGGGTTTAATGCGAAAAATTCGCGGTGTCTTTTTCTCTTGGCGAAAAAGAAAATTACGCATACTGTATCTCTTAATGCCCTTAATGCTTTACAAAGGGTTAAAAACAACCCTATAGTTGTATTCCGGAACCACCTCTTCGATGTTGCGGTCCACGTCGCTGAGGACTTATTGAAATTGGTCAGCACACCTACATACATACAAGATTCGCGCGTTTAATAGTATAGGATAGGTTGTCAAACATTGCCACCGGGTCCTCTTTAAATTGAGATTGCGGGCCAGCCAATCTAACTTTCTGCCAAGATTGGGTGACCGGCAAAATCCGGCGTTCAGATGTTCGAAAAGGCGCTTTCTAACGAAATCTGTTTCGTCCTTCATTTATTCTAAAGTTGTGTTTGCGGAACCCACTTCAAAATAAGGAGTTGGCAAACAATAATTTTAATTTCCCTACCTCCTGATTTGTTTTTCAACTTTTCAGCTCTCAAACGTCTTGGACCAGTACCTCTTCGACTACAATAGCCAGACGACCCGACCAATGAAGCTGGTGCTGTTCCTGGACGCTATAGCGCACGTTTGCAGGATTTCGCGAATCATTCGACAGCCAATGGGAAACGGATTGTTGTTGGGAATGGGAGGATCAGGTTTCAAAATTTAATGAACTAATGCAGCAGGTTATTTAAATGAATCTTGCTTTGTTTATCATAGGAAGGCAAAGCTTAACAAGGCTTTCGGCCCACATGTCGGAATATTTTTGCTTTCAAATCGAGCTGACGTCAGCGTACAGCGGCTCAGACTGGAAGGAGGACATCAAAGGACTCATGTTGCAGGCAGGGTTGTACAATAAGGAGAGTGTGTTCTTGTTTTCGGATACGCAGATTAAATCTGAATCATTCTTGGAAGACCTAAACAGCATCCTTAATTCTGGTGATGTTCCAAACATTTACCAACCGGACGAATTGGATAAGATCTTCCAAGGAATGAAAGGGGCCGTCCAAGAAATGGGTCTCACGGCTACAAAGTCGAATTTATTTTCAGTTTACCAAAGGAGTGTTAGAACAAATCTACACACCGTCATATCAATGAGGTACATGTTTCCCCCTCCATCTCGACGATGCAATTTTGATTATATTTTGAAATTCCTTTTCAGTCCGATTGGAGATGTTTTCAGGGCGCGTCTGCGCCAGTTCCCCGCCCTCGTAAATTGCTGCACCATCGACTGGTTCAGCGCTTGGCCTGATGCAGCGCTTCAGGTTTTCCATCAACTTCTTTCCGCAACAACAAAAAAATCAATTCGCTCCGTTTATTTCAGTCCGTGGCCCTGCAGTTTTTGGAGGAAATTCCCGACCTCAGTGTGAGCCCGAACGTCTTCCAAGGCATCGTCGTCATGTGCCAGTTCATGCACGCATCCGTGGTCGACGCCAGCTCCCTCTACCTCCAGGAGTTGTCCCGCCACAACTACGTGACTCCAACTCTCTACCTCCAACTGCTTTCCAGCTACACGGATCTGATGATCAAGAAGAAGGGGGATCTGGCTGAAGGCGTCACGCGCCTCACCACGGGGCTGGGCAAATTGCAGAGCACCGCAGCTGAAGTTAAGGTGCTGCAAGCGAATTTGGTGCAGATGAAACCGGCTCTGGAAGTAGCAGCTAAGGAGGCTGAGGAAATGATCGTGCAAATCGCAGCTGATACTGTAAAATGAGATAATCTCTCAATTGTTAGAGAGTTACTATTGATTTATTTGATAGCAAATCGCAGAAGA
This sequence comes from Diorygopyx duplodentatus, assembly GCA_033557515.1. Taxonomy (NCBI): domain Eukaryota; kingdom Metazoa; phylum Arthropoda; class Insecta; order Coleoptera; family Scarabaeidae; genus Diorygopyx; species Diorygopyx duplodentatus. The sequence goes on along the minus strand of JAWQRJ010003035.1, from coordinate 6,913 downwards.
AACGAAACAAGTGGTGGAAGTCGAAGAGGCTGAAGCCAGCAAAAAGCAAATTGAAACGCAGAACATTGCCGAGGATGCCCAAAGGGATCTAGGTGAAGATCTAACTGTTTAGCAATCTTTCAGTTTCGTCATCCACGTTTTCAGAGGCTGCATTGCCGGCGTTGGAGGCTGCTGAAAAGAGCTTGCAATCTTTGAATAAGGGCGACATCAGTGAAGTCAGGACAATGAAGAGACCACCACAAGGTGTTATCTACGTCATCGAATCCATTTGCATTGTCAAAGGCGTCAAACCAAAGGTCAATTTAACATTTTCTGACCAATCCAAATACACTTATTATTATTGATTTTTCAAAGGCTGTTGCTGGAGGCAGACCAGGAGAGAAAGTTTACGACTACTGGGAACCGGGCAGGAACATGTTGGGCGACCCAGGCGCTTTCCTGGCTTCTCTAATCAACTTCGACAAGGAGTCCATTACTGAAGACATGATCAACAAACTACAGAAATACGTGGACGACCCGTCGTATCAGCCTGATAAAATATCCAAAGTGTCGAAAGCATGCACCTCATTGTGCATGTGGGTGCACGCCATGTACAAGTACTATTTCGTCAACTTGACCGTTGCCCCAAAGAAAGCTGCGCTGGCTCAAGCTAAAGAAGAATTGGCCATCACCGAAAAGAAGCTTGCAGAGTCGCAGGCCAGAATGAGAGCCGTCGCGAAACGGTTGGAGGCGCTGAACAAGAAGCTTCAGGCGAGGATAGAGTTCAAAGAGGAGAAACAGCGGAGCATTAATCTTTGCGAGGAAAGACTGAACAGAGCTCACAGGCTGATTGCCGGACTCGCCGGAGAACGGATCAGATGGATCGAAACCATAAACAACATCGAACACAGCATGGTGAACGTCACTGGAGATATTCTGATAAGTTCCGGATCTGTTGCTTACCTGACAAATTTCACAGATAAGTATAGACGCGGTTTACTATCAGAATGGTATAAAGTATTGGCAGAACACAAAATACCCCACACCGTTAACTCCAATCCAGTGAACATCCTTGGAGAACCAGTGCAAATAAGACAGTGGCAATTGGAAGGGTTGCCAAGAGATTATCTATCAACAGAAAACGCCGTTCTTGTATCTTGCTCCAGGAGGTGGCCTTTGTTTATAGATCCTCAAGGACAAGCTAATAAATGGGTGAAGAATATGGTAAGTTTCTTTTATATATCAATTATTTTTGTAAATACTTTTTTGAATATCTTAGTGTAAACCAAAAGGGCTTTCAATTTGCAAACAAGCAGACAAAGACCTCCTACGTACTCTAGAGTCTGCCATCAGATTCGGAAAACCAGTTTTAATAGAGAACGTCGGCCAAGAGTTGGATCCAGCTTTGGATCCGATCCTAAACCGCACGGTTTTCAAACAATCCGGACAGATATTGATCAAAGTGGGTGATGCTGTCATCCCATACAATGAAGATTTCCAACTCTTCATCACGACCAAGTGGGCTAATCCCCACTATTCGCCTGAGGTCTCTATCAAAGTCTTACTGGTGAACTTCACGTTGGTACCGAGCGGTTTGGAAGACCAACTATTGGGCATCGTGGTGATGCAAGAGAGACCGGATCTGGAGGAGCTGAGGAGCACGATAGTCGTCAGCATAGCCCAAATGAAGCAGGAACTGAAAGAGATACAGGATAGGATCCTGTACAAGTTGAGTGTGTCAGAGGGGTCACCGTTGGACGATATTGAGTTCATCGTTATGCTCGAGGCTTCCAAGTTGAAGAGCGAAGATATAAAGCAGAAAGTGGAAGCTGCTGAAATCACGCAAATCGATATTGATAATACGAGAGCCTTGTACGTCCCTGTGGCAAATAGAGGCCAAATCCTATTCTTCTGCTTGGCCGATTTGGCTAATGTCGACCCGATGTATCAGTATTCCCTTGAGTGGTTCGTTAGTATATTCATAGGTAGCATGATAAATACGGAAAAATGCGGTATGCAAAGAATTGTATCATCAAAAAGTTTTTATCCAATAGTATAACCGTTTCAGAAAACTTGGATGAACGCGTTACTACGATCAATGATTTCTTCACCTTCAGTTTGTATACCAACGTTTGCAGGAGCCTGTTTGAGAAACATAAATTGCACTTTGCTTTCTTGATGTGCATCAGGATTTTAATGGACCTGAAAGAGATTGATCCTCACGAATGGCATCATTTCTTGGCTGGTGGTCAACCTGCAATGGTCAGTTCTTCTTACCATCAGTTTTCTGGGATGAGTGTTTGGCTTCTTTTTTCTAGGACATTGAGAATCCATGCCCAGAGTGGTTGTCACCAAAAGCGTGGAACGAAATTCTTGCCCTCGCCGTACTGCCAATGTTTAAAGAATTCGTCACATCGTTCACAGAGCACAGAAATCAGTACAAACAAATTTTTGACTCAATCGAACCACACAGGTAATCAATTCGTTTGTTCTTGTTTTGGTCCCAAACCCAAAAATCGTGTTTTGCAGGGAAAAGTTACCAAACCCATTCCAGACCACGTACCACGACTTCCAAAAAATGGTCATCCTCAAGAGTTTGCGTCCGGACAAAGTCACAAACTCCATGCAGGATTTCCTCACGAAATATTTGGGGGCCAGGTTCGTCGAACCTCAATCCAGCGATCTAATGGAGATGTTCAAAGAATCCGGCCCAATTATTCCATTGATTTTCGTTCTATCAACGGGAACTGATCCGGCTGCAGAGCTGTTCAAGTTTTCCGACCGCATGAGGATGTCCAAACGTATGATGACCATCTCCTTGGGTCAAGGACAAGGTCCCAGGGCCGAACAAATGATCAAGGAGTCGGTGGAGATCGGCTCTTGGGTGTTCTTCCAGGTTTCCAACCAAATTTTCAAGTCCTCCTCCAATCCAACCTGATCCAAAAATTTTCAAATCGTTTCAGAACTGCCACTTGGCACCAAGCTGGATGCCGCGTTTGGAACGACTGATCGAAACGCTGCAACCAGAGTCAGTGCATAAAGACTTCAGGATCTGGTTAACGTCAACGCCGTCTCCGTTTTTCCCAGTGTCCATCCTTCAGAACGGGTGCAAAATGACGGTGGAACCTCCGCGCGGGATCAAGGCCAACATGTTCCGCGCGTACCAAAATCAGGTTACGGACTTTTTGGATTTCATAGCATCGTCGCATGCGAAAGTGGTCACTTTCAAATACCTTCTGTTTTCGTTGAGCCTGTTCCATGCTATTTTGTTGGAAAGGAGGAAATTTGGGCCTTTAGGCTTCAACATTCCGTACGAGTTCACCGATGGCGATTTGAAAATTTGCATCTCGCAGCTGCACATGTTCCTAATGGAGTACGATGAGATACCATTTAAAGTACTTTTGTACACAGCTGGCCAGATCAATTACGGCGGAAGAGTGACTGATGATTGGGATAGGAGATGCCTGATGAATATTTTGTTCGATTACTATAAGATTGAGGTGGTGCAGGATGGATATGTTTTTGACAAACAGAAATGTTATTACCAGGTACATACTTTTCCTAGTTTTTTCCTGCTTCTTGAATACCTTTTTAATTCACAGCTACCAGATGAAACTCCTTACATAGATTATCTGGACTATATAAAAACCTTCCCATTGAATGATGACCCAGAAGCGTTCGGGATGCACCCGAACGCAGACATAAGTTGTGCCCAGTCCTTGACTTATGCTTGCCTGGCCACCCTGTTGATGTTGCAACCGAAACAAGTGGGTGGGGCGGCGGCCAGTCAAGAAGAGGTAATTGCCAGCAACGCCCACTCCATTCTTAAGAGTATACCGAAACTGTATGACTTGGATGGAATATCGGAAAAGTATCCCGTACTGTACGAAGAATCTCTGAATACCGTCATCATTCAAGAAGCAATAAGGTACAACAAGCTGTTGAAGGTCATAGTGTCCAGCCTGAACGATCTGCTGAAGGCCATCAAGGGTTTGGTGGTGATGTCCGAGGCGTTGGAAAAGATGTCGAACAGTTTGTTTAGCAACAGTGTGCCAGCGATGTGGTCCACTAAAGCTTATCCATCATTGAAACCACTAGGTTCAACAGCGTGTGCCCAAGTATACAATTTCTATTGTTAATTCTTTGCATTTCAGCCGCTTGGGTGACCGATCTTCAGGCCAGATGTCACTTCTTGGACAAGTGGGTAGACTCAGGGATACCACCGGCGTTTTGGATTTCCGGCTTCTACTTCCCCCAGGCTTTCCTAACTGGAACACTGCAGAATTACGCAAGAAAATACATCGTATCCATAGATACGATAAATTTCAGCTTCAGGGTTCTCTCGGAGGAACCTCTGGAAAGACCTGCTGACGGATGCATCATATACGGTTTGTTTCTCGAAGGGTCCAGATGGAACGCGGACTTAATGCTCCTGGACGAATCGAAACCAAAAGAATTGTACACAGGTAAATGCCGATTACCACACCTTTTTCTTTAGGCACTTTAATGATTAACTTAGATATGCCGTACATATGGTTGCTGCCAGAGGAAAATCACGTGAGACCAACTGGGGTTTACGAATGCCCAACGTACAAGACGCTCACCAGAGCTGGAACACTCTCAACAACTGGGCATTCAACTAATTACGTTTTGGCAATAGAAGTACCTTCTAGTGAATCTGAAGCCCATTGGATCAAGAGAGGTGTCGCGTTGATATGCGCGTTGGACTACTGATAGATATAGTATGTGTGAATAAAACTTTTTATTTTATTTATTATTGATAGCTTTACAAAAATCGTAATAAAAAAAAAACTGTATCCATTCAAATAAGTTTTATTATAAACGATCTTTACATTTTAGAAACAGGTTTTAGGCCCAAAATATTGAAACACCGGGCCATAATGAGAGCCGTTGCTTCAGCTAACAAAATCCTACCATCGTTTACTTTGATGATATCTCCAGTAGAATCTTTTTCAATGCAATAACACGAATCGTAAAACTCTGTAAACGTGGCCGACACTTCATAGACGTATTCGCATAAGTGATGCAGACACAAGTCCTTCGTTATTTTGGTTAGTACATCGGGAAATCTGAGCAACACCTTGGCTAATTTCCATTCTTTTTCATGATTCACAGAAATAGTAGTGCTTTTAGCAATTTGCTTAATTTTTTCCGGAGTATAATTCGCATTTCTAGCTATCGATCGAATACGAGTGTACGCATATAAAAGATAGACAGCTGTGTTTCCTTTGTCTTCCAACATTTTATCAAACGAAAACACATATTCGTGGTTACGGTTGTGGCATAAGTCAGCATATCTAATGCAGCCGTACGCAACCGATTCTTGAGCCTTCTTTAGTTCTTCAGGCGTTAAAACGTTGTGACGACCTTTCTCCTGCAACTTATCCAAAGCACGTTTAAGTCCTTCGTCTAATAAATCCAACAAGCGAACGGTATCTCCAGACCTGGTCTTAAATTTCTTATTATCTTCCCCTAAAACCACCCCAAACCCGACATGATCCACCCGGTGCGTTGGCTTGAAGATCCCCGCGCGTTTCGCACACTTAAAAATCGCGTCGAAATGCGTCGCCTGCCCCGCGTCAGTCACGTAAATAACCCAATCGCACTTCTCTTCCACCAGGCGCTGCTTGATCGCCGCCATATCCGAGGTGTCGTACGTAAACCCTCCGTCCGATTTAGTGATCGTCAACGGGATCCCAACGTCCTGCTCGCCCCACATAATCTTCCTACCCTCGTCTTCCTCCAAAAACCCGTCTTCCTCCAACTGCCCGACGATTTTCTCCATGTGCTTCTGGTAAAACGATTCGCCTCGCTCCGCAATCTTGATATCCAACCTGTCGTAGATCTTCTGGAACTCCTTGCGCGAGACGTCGCAGATCATCTGCCACGCCTTGCGGTAGTCGGGCTCGAACGACTGCAGCTTCACGACGCACGCGTAAGCGCGTTTCTTGAAATCGGGGTCCTCGTCGAATCTCGCCTTCGACTCTTTGTAGAAGGCCTGCAGGTCGCCTACGGGCGGCGATACCGTCAGGTAATCCGGGAATTTGTCTTGGAGATGGGCGATGAGCATTCCGAATTGCGTGCCCCAATCGCCGACGTGGTTGATGCGGAGCACGTCGTGACCTAAGAACTCGAGGAGACGACAGATGCTTTCTCCGATTATCGTGGACCTAACGGAAAAGTACGAAAGTTAAGAACTTTGATAGCCATCAGATTAAAATACTAAGAGAACGTAGATAGAAGAAGGTAGAGAGGACAAAAATAGAAGTGAGAATGTGATAAATATACACCGTTAACAAATACAGACCTTGAATAGCAAATAGAGGACATAAGAGAAGAGGAAGATGAAGTGGAGAGGGAGGAAGGAATAACTATGGAAGAACTAAAAGAAGCATTAGGGAATTCGAAAAACAGAAAGACCCTTGGATATAACAGAATAACTGTAGAAATCTTAGAGAACATGGGAGAGGTAGAAAAACGAATGCTATTGCATCCGTGGAAATCGGAAATGATACCGAGAGACTTCAGAATGGAAATGATCTTACCAATCTACAACAAAAGATGTGGTGCTAAATGCTACAAGTTTATAGATGACAACAACTATGATGATGAAGTTCTGCAATTGGTTAACGATTGGGTTGATAACTAACAAAACGTGAACAGTCGCGGGAAAGGCATCTGAATGTGACTTTTCTGTCGTTTCTGAAAGAGAGCTGGAAGAAAATGGACAGGAAATAACTTCCAATGAAGAAATTGCAGAGACCTTCAAGTAGCACTTTTCTAAATGCTACAAGTTTATAGATGACAACAACTATGATGATGAAGTTCTGCAATTGGTTAACGATTGGGTTGATAACTAACAAAACGAGAACAGTCGCCGGAAAGGCATGAGAATGCAGCTTTTCTGTCATTT
>JAWQRJ010003034.1:0-12597 GCA_033557515.1 Diorygopyx duplodentatus | reverse complement strand
CAATAAAGTAATGTCGTATAATTTTGAACCTTTTACACGTTATAGAAAATTGATTTATCTATTCGCCAGGTTTTGTTTTATTTAAAATGGTGAACAATTTTTTTTTAATTCGCTTTCAAAGCAAGGGGTCAATACTTTTGACGGCGATAATAGATAAGTGGTTAGGTGTTGGATGGACTGATCAATTCAATTATGACTTCTTGTGTGACCCCATGGGCCTATGTCGTAGAGTGGAGTTTTTCATAAGAAGGTGGTATATTGAGAATTGAAACTCTTAGTTCTCTTTCTATATTCAGTTGAGATCTATGCCATATCTTTTGTGCTCTTTATATAATTCAAAAAATTCATGATCCAACCTGACCCAAAATTCAAACGGTGATTTACCTCCAAATTGTCTTTTGATTTCGTCACTTGCAACGTGTATAAGGTTTTTTTCAAATAGGTTCCTACTTCACGCGTATTCCTACTTTCATATTGCTACTAAGATGTCATCAGTTATAAAATATTTTGTAAATTTTTTTGTCAGCATGGCTAAATGATTTTTGATGGTTGCAAAAACAACTTTGATTTGTTGATCTTTGTGTGTTGGGTGATATCAAAAACATTCAGATTTGTAAACATTCGTTTATTTTTGCTTTATATTATTATACCATAATTCATTTTCCGCAAACAGCATTTACTTTGTCTCTACAGTTATTTCTAAGACAAGTGTATTTGCAAAACTTGGAGGTAGTGAAGATTGCAGTGAACTATGTTTATTGGAACGAAAATTTTAGACGATTTTGTAGGGTTAAATATCTAGTAAACCATGTAATATGAAACAATTTTTTGTAGCTGGAAATAAAGTCACTAGTAGAATCAATCAGCTACTGTTACAGAACAAACATATGTCTTTCAGTTTCGCAGATATTGGGAGTGGTAACCCTATATATACATACTCTAAAAAGAGTGTACGTCTTTTATATCCAACTCTCCATTAAACGTTCTATGTGTAGAAATCTTATGTACCTAATCGGCACAATTAGCACTTTAGAAGCTCTTCTTATTGCACGACGCAGGAAGTTGGCATGTCTCGACATATGCCGGCGTTTTCACTATTCCTCCCGTGCCCAGATATACACAAAGAGGCTCCTATTATGCAAATTGGCACTACCACTTAAACACATTAACGCCGTACTTACTCAAATGAACCCCAGGTTTGCTACGTTGTTTTTGCGTCAACGCTCCTTGTTCTGCATACAATTTTCGACGACCGAACCGGAAAGTGGGCATTAGGGTACGGAAAATAAAATACGTAGGTATTATAATTACCGGACGGGATGTTTGTTGCCGTACTGCCGGTCCTAAACCAGGAAATGACCGGCATTTATAATAATTTTTGCGTTGTGTGTTATTATTAAGTGTGATGTTGACTAAATACATATATTTATTGAGAATGTAAAAATAAGATCTAAGTTTTAGCGTCTCTTATGTGTCATTTACTTTAAGCTCCCTGGGTAAGTCATTATGCACAAGCAAACTTAGAAACTAGACTTCTGTATGTTAAAATTAAAGTTGTACTTGAGGAGATACACCCAATAAATTAATGCATTCGTATCTTACTGATAGGGTAAGATCGCAGGGTGAGGTTCTAAAATAAGATCATGTATGTTTGGCGTACCTCAGGAATCAATTTTTGACCTATTCATTATCAACATCGTTCAACAAAGTTTTTTTATTCATACGAAGCTTCGTTCAATATATATCACAGCCTAATCATTTGTCGCAAGTTCTTTACTGTACACCATATTGGATACCTGCAGCAACTCATGTCAGCCTTACGTCTTTCTTGGCGGGGACAGAGTGATGAGGATGCTCGTGCCGTTTATGAATCATTTTCAAACTTAATCGTCAAAAATCTCCTGCTGGAACGACGGGGATGTTTCTACATCCATCATTGATCTCTCTACAACAACTTTCAATGAGAAGGCGGAAGTGATTCGAAAGATAGTTGAATGGCAAGCTATTCGAACTACAATCTAATCTAGTTTCATCTAGAGGGCGCCAAAAATCTAACTCTAAATGCTGATATCATCAATTTTCGACATTGTTGGTATTAACATCGTTTTTTCGTCAAAGAGGATCTTTATCTGTTTCCTAATAAAGTACAACGGTTGATACGCTTCGGAAATGTTATTACCTGAGTTGCCGTTGAAGTGTACGTCGGCATTCCTCGACCGTTTACGATTTATTACTTTTTTTATGAATCAGTTTATTTTTAGCAATTAGCGGATGAATCCCGTAATGACTCGTTCGGGCGAATCCTTCAATCATTGGCGCAATAGCTTCTGTAGGGAGTCATCGTTTGCGCGTGAAATTTGGAACGAAAAGCGCGAAAGTGTCGCGGCTGACTTGTGAGGAAGCAATTTTCTGGGGGCACGTCGCAGACATTAAACTGGAAATATTTGATTTTCATCCAATATACACACCACGTCATTTTGCCACTGATAGCGTGTAATACTTCTGAGTTAAAAAATGGCGAACGTTTTTAAATTATATCCCAAACCAATTAGTGAGCAAGCTATTAAATTAATTACAAGTCGGTATCGTTTACAGCATCGGCGCGTTATTCCAACGTTTCATGCTGGAAATTACTATTCTTTATAAATTAGTACGTTAATTTATAAAGAATCTCCGTTCTATTATTTGAAAAAAAATCAAAGAAACCAGGATTGAATTGTATCTAATTATCCACACTGACATCTTAGAGAAGAACCGCAGTAGTAAAAAAACTTACGGAACCACAATATAAAATAATGCAAACAAACAATAAGAACCCTACATTGAAAAGAGTAACAAAATAGCGTTTACAAAAAGAATTGTATTGAATCAAAACTCTGTTTCTTTTTAATTAGTACCTTTTAATTCAGTTATGGTCTACAGCAAATATATGTTTAACCTTGCTAGCGAAGTAACTAGCAAACTATAATAATATAGCCCGTATATTAGCCCTCCACAAATTGTCGACTTCTTTCCACGCACCTGCCTTAACATTGCCTATATCTAAGTAGAGCAGTTTTTAAAGATATGTATAGAAATATATTGCAATAGTATTTAGCTCATTAATATTCAGTAATGCAAAAACCATCTTCTTTTTGTACTGGATGTATGTATCATAGACCAAACTAAAAGAAAATAATATATTTTTTTAAAACCTGATTGAAATTGATCCAACAATGAACAATTTGTATGAAAAAGCCAGTACGACTACTTTGATCCATATCTACAAAAATCATGCCAGTAAACTATCTAAGAACATACAACGCATATATTTCTTAAAAATATGCATACGAGAAAACTTAACACCAAAATTTTGCCAATTTAAATTAATTTAAATTTTAATTAATTTAAATTAAATTAAAATCTTAAGGATCAACTACACTTACAATATAGGAACATAAATGCCAATAATAATTTATAAATATACAATTTTCACGAAAAAATAAACAAAATACACAAAAACCTAAAATTTACACTAGAGTTTGAGAAAAATAAAACAAATCAATAAATTTCTTGGACCTATCAATAACGAATAATGACAATTTGAATACGAAATTTACAGAAAATCAACATAAACACAGGCAATTATACATTTCGATTCATATCATCATTTAAATCATAAATTTGCCGCCATTAATACATACATATACCGAATGAACAACTTAATTGACGAAGAAGTTATATAAAACGAAAAAAACATAATCGAACAAATCTCCATCAACAATAAATTGCCCATAAGTACAGTAAATATCAAAATAAATAAAATTACACATATACACAGCTTTAGAAAAACAAAAGAGATACACAGCTTTAACATATCAAGGTAACATATCACACAGATTACAAAAGATATTACACAAATATGAAATAATCACAGCATTCAAAACCAACAACACGTTTGCAAATACTTTAATAAATTCCAAAGATAAAATAAACAAACTTAGTAAAAATGGGGTGTACTCTCTCATATGCGATACATGTAGAGCAACGTATATTGGCGAAACAGGACGCACTATATAACAAAGAATCAAAGAACATGAACGAAACAAAAATTCTGCACTTGGTAATCACTTTTTAATTCACAACCATGACTTCAACATAGAAAATACAAGAATACTACACCAGAAAAGAAAAGGATATTTAATGTAACTGTTGGAAGCATACCAGATAAACAATGAACATTACATAACAACATACAATATCTAAACGAACAGATGCAACTTATAACAATACCGGTATATGTCACTTAAGAACCCGTACAAACTTTAAAAAACCACTTATACATGAATTTCATATTACCGCACACGCGCAGAATCGTAAACAAAACGTCAGACAACAGAAAAGACGTAGGAAGTTTTAAGAGCAGAATAATAACAACAAACCTTACACAGATTCACCAAAAGTAACACAACATAACAAGGCCAAAAATTAATAACACCAGACATCACCCGTAAGTCACATTTTTACATACACAAATTCTCATTTAACAATGAATCACTTGCAGAAGAAGGACATTTTGATAAATTACATAAAATAATCAACTCCACAAGTTCGCCGAAATAAAACAATTGTAATACGAACAAATGAAAGAAGACAAGACACTACACCAAACACATGATATAACCAAAAGACCGATAAGACAACATTTTAATAACCACCACAATCAAGTAGATAGTTTGAGAGTAAGTAATTAATATGAATTTATATAGAATTTGAAAAATAAAAAACCTAATAAGAAAAAAAATAAGTTACCTTAAGAAAGTTAGATTAGATAAGTTCGATTTTAATTTTATAATTTATTTAAATTTAATTTTAACTACACTAACAATATCTAAAAATAAAAATTATTTGTAGATACCCCTGAAGATGGCAATAAAAACTTGCCGAAACATGTAGGGTTGATAAGAGAAAAATAAAGCAATCAGAAGAGTGCATTTCGTCATTACCACCTAACAATTTTTTAAAAAATTTCAATCAGGTTGAAATAGATCCAACAATGAAGAATTTATTAAAATAAAAATGGTTCCCTGGATTTTTTAGTTCTTTTATTTAGGTATGGGTAATCTATATTGTTTTACTTTTAAATTTTATATACATAAAATTGGTTTTAAGTCTATAATCTGACATCGTTAAAACTAGTGATAAAAATTTGGAAATTTTGTAGGGTGTTTGAAGTAACGACTGTAACGACGTCAAAGCGTACATTATTCAGTATCTCCTGAAAATGGTTTCGTTATCTTGATTAGATATTACAAAGCTTTAATTTCAATGTATGTTTTTTTTATTATTTTCTCTTAAATTGTTTTGCAAATCATACTGAACGCTACAGAGAATCTTCAATTGACATACGAGTATTTTGTTTTGGGATGAATAAAAATTATTATTTTTAAAATTATTGTTGTTTTATTTCTGTTCCGTTTTAGTGCAAAAGCTCATGTTTTCAAAGTGTAGGTACTTATTCATTCAGAGAACAAGCAGAAATAATTATTTAATTAATTATCTCACTTCCACTAAACGCAGCTTGCACACTATTACAGTTTACCTTGCACACTATTACACTCATGATTACATCTTTGCACCGTAGTTTATAAATTTTATTATTTAATAAAATAATTAAGAAGTATTCAAAACACTAAACAGTTCAAAATCAATTAAAATGTTGATAAATTCCCTGATGTAAACAACACGTTTTTGCCATACATCAGCCATATTGATTTTAATTCAAGTTAGATCGTTGAAAAGTTTAATTATTTATTTTACGATAACAGTTATAGTGACAGTTAAATCCAGTTCAATCAAAAGCGCTTTTTTCACAGCGTACCCCAAATGAAAATTTATTGCATCGCACGTTAAATTAAACATAACACAAAGATAGCGGAATGTAAAATACTTTGAAAATATGATTGTGTCCCCAACTAACAATATGTCAAATATTAAAATTATACTAATTGAGATATAACGTATTTTACCATTATTGCTACCTTCGATTACATGTTCCTAACCTAACTTTGTAACGCTTGTACTGCATCCCCATCGGCTTTAACATTGATTTTTTCTTAAACTACGCAGTTAAGAGAAGTGAGTGGGTGTGGATCACACGACTTTATCTCACCTAACCCCCAATCTATTTTAGGAATAACTTCTAAACGGTGCGAGGAACCCAATAATTTGGGAACCACCCATGAAAACAAATAAATCCACTAGTAACCTCTATGAATGACATGAAAAACAGAATTTTAAAATGTTCAACTGCCGATTCATCAGTACTCCGTAAGAAGGCGAGATTGCTAATGTCACTTTGATGTTTCCATTATTTCAGGTTAAGTAACCGTTCGTATTATACATTTTTAACACGTTTTAAGTTGGTTTTTCCGCATTGGAAAGCTTAAGAATCAAATTCGAAAGCTGGACTTCTTCCCTAAGGTACAAAAAAGATTTAAGCAAAAATCGTCTGTAAGCGGCACACGTAAGTTGAAAAAAAATCTACACGAGAAATAACTACTTTCAATTTTGGTAAAAATTTAAAGTTTGCGCATCAGACAACACTAAATAACAGTTCACTACTGGCGTCCCGATATATCGGTTGTTCTGCATATGTCGACATGTAGATGCCACCGCTAGCGGGTCATCTAGAGTTAATTTTTCCCGTGTATGAACGTAACGACGGGCATGGGGGTAATTTGCAGTAGGCCGGTGTTCGGCGTGCAATTAATAGGGGGCGTAAACATGGGTCTTCGGACGACACTGTTCGACGTGCCCATTGCCCGGGGTTACGTATCTACAACGTGACAACATGTCCACCGCTGCGAAAATTGCGATAGCTCACGTATAGCTGCATTCGCGGCCTCCGGAAACGGCTGTCATTTCCTGTCGGTACGCTCCAAAGCCAGGCGAGTAGAAGCTCACTAGCGCCACCTAACGCAGTCACTAGATGCACACGTAGATTGGAATGGAAGCTAGTTGAAGTGAAGTAATTAAATGGGGAATGAGGTAGTGTATTGCTTCCTATGTTTTAAGTAAACCCGGCAGGCTGTCGGATTTATGTAAAACTTGTGCTATGCGTAACTGGGTATCCTAGCAAGAATTTGTGTCAATGTTTTTGAAAAAACGTATGTTCGATAAATATGATACAAAAATATGATCCGACATTTTAAACACGATAGAAGCAAAACTTAATTATAAAACAAGAATACTAGAAACTAAAAATGCCAATATACCATTTGTATATAGCCCACTTGTTATAATATTACCTCCAAGAACTAGGCAAATTGTTAAAATTCCTGTTATGAAACAGCAAGGAAAGTATATTTTCAATCACATGTTGCAACAGTTCTGGAAAATTGTTTATTTCTTCACATTTGGTAGTGATTCGTTCGGTAAGCTCTTGCAAATTATTAATCGGAGTTTTGTAAATACTGTTTTTAAGATGGGGCCATAAGAAAAAATCAAATGGGATTAGGTCGCAAGATCTCGGTGGCCATAGGTTTGCTGTATTTCGGCTAATTAATCGATGGTCATAAAACTCTTGTAAATACTGGATTGTGGCCTAAGCTGTGTGAGCTGTAGCCCCATCCTGCTGGAAATAACCGAAATGCAGCTCGTCATCGTGCCAGATTTGGTCGATGAATGCATTGAGAATTTCTTCTCGATATCTTTGTGCTGTAAGTGTAGTGTTGAAAAAAATTAGACCAACTAAGCGTCGTTGACTTAAGCCAACCCAAACGCCTACTTTTTGTGGATGTGCAAAAGTGCGGATTTTCAGTGCTCCACATTCTCATATTCTGAGAGGGTACATAACCTGAGAGATGGAACCAGGCTTCATACGAAAAGAAAGTTCGATTTAAAACATCATCGTCCGTGTTAGCGAGAAACCAACGACCAAATTCTTCTCTTTTCTCATAATCGGTTGGTAAAATCTGCTGAACAACAAACATATACAGTGTTGTAAATGAGCGCAGTAAAGGGAAGTTTAAACACGTTTCTTTTTTCATAGTGAGTCATTGTTATTTTGTAACAATTTTGCTTTTCATGTCCTCTATTGATTATTAATTATAATTGATAGTAAAAAATAATAATTTATTCCAAAGATTTTATATTATTTATTAATTTAAAAGATTTTTTTAGTACCAACGTCATCTGTGGTTTTCCTCCACAAATGCTGTTGCGATGATCAATTTTCTCTACTCTCCACTAGATATACCTCAGAAAGTTCTAAAATTAACTGAATTAACGGGCACTTTCTGTTTATTGTTTCAAACCCTTCATTGAATCAAAATGAACGTCAAAAAAAGGTATGTGTGCAACCTTTAAATATTGTTCGCGATTGTTTTATTCAGTTGTTTCTCGCGATCATAAATTTATCTTTTGTTTACGCAACCTGAAGTCCAAAACTTTTCAGAGGGTTCCTCCGAAAGCTCCCTGGACAGTTCGACTAGCTGTCTCGAGCTGTTAGAGCGATCAGCTACGACAGTAAAAGTTCAGAGAAAGAGTGTGAAGAGTAGTGGTAATAATGGCAGTGAGAAGACCTTAACTAGCTTAACCCACACCGGAAAAGTTGCAAAAGCATTTAACTAAAAACTAGTTGGATTATAGATTTGATTTAATCAAAAGATTGCCAATTACATTATTTCGACTGAAGAAAAAGTTTGAAATTGAATATTTTAAATTATATTATAAAATAACCGTGATAGTATTTCTATAATTAAAGTGCGCATATAAAGTTTCTTATAACCTGCGCTAAAGAAAAAATTAAAATATCTCTAAAATCGTTTAATTTTTCTAATCTTTTCAGTCTTTTTACAATTAAAATCAACTAGTGTGGCTCACTGACACAACTTTCTCTCACCTAACCCGCTTCTATAAACGGTACGACTTTGGGAAAATACATGTTAATAAAATCGATCAAAAATTCGACAGGAAATTAAAACACCCTTTCATAAAAAACACATTTTGTTTTTTATTTATTTTTTTCTAACCATCAATGTGTTATTGTCATATATAAACATGTACATATCTTTCTGGTACATATATTCTGCTTGTCTAGTCCATACGCATTAATTTATATCCTCTACATTTCCATCGAAGTAGATATTTCACGTATTGAAGTATTTCACAGAAGTAGCTTTGAAAAAATTATATAAAAGTATAATTTATATGTACACTTACGTACTGTTGTCAAATTCTTTAAAATATCAATGGCAAGTTCGATAGTTATTATATACCTTTAGAGGGTCAAGAGCATCAATACATATGTCAATTCAGGGACCCGTTAATCCATAAACCGAATCGTTCCGGTTGTTCTTTCTGGAGCTTGGAAAGCGATTACGCATGTAGGAATTCGGAAAAATACATTTTTACATCACAAGCTACCACCATCGCTAATTAACTTTAGTTAAAACGCAGTTAGGCCGAGTTGTATAAAGCGTTCTTAAGTTCGTGATCAAGTTAACAATGAGCTTAGCCAATCAGGTTAGAGCATTTTGAAGTTTCAGACTTGAATTCTCCAATCAGATTGCTTAACAATATTGCAATATGCAATTGTAGCAACCGAGCCTAAGTGTCACTAAACTAAAGGAAACGTCATTCATTTAATGTCATTGATTCATATCAGTGACAAATCTGTCAATTGATAATTATACGTTTACCGACTAGACAACAGTCGAAGTACAGTCAATGCACGTAAAAAATGTCATTTTTATAAATAAAAAATGTCAAATAACTACTGAACTGTCTAGAAGAAATGGGACACTTGTGTTTATGAAAATATTTGTAGAAGAAAATAGAAGTGAATCCATGAAACTATTATTTGAAACTTTTTTCCTAATATGATTACAAATAACAGATGTGTTGTTAACAGACGCACAGACGGACAGACAGACAGACAGATGGACATCAAAAATAGTAGTCTTATAATAGCCTAATTCGCCAAGATATATCAAAATCTCACCATCAAAATTTTGGACCGAATTCATTACTTTCTTTAGGGTAAGAGAAACTAAAAAGTTCATTCACTATTAACCAATTTTAATCAATTGCTTAATAATGAATAAACTTTATTAATATAAACATACTAGTGCACTTATCTTAACTTTTTTTTGTAACTTACTTCAAAATCACCACATAAATTGTTAAGTTATGAAAATAACTGTTGTTTGATATTGTTCAACGGACAACGCAGTGCAGATTGGTTCGTATAATCCATATATGCACGTTCCTCTGACAAAATCTAGGAAATCCTAGTTAATAAGTTAGTGGGACGAAAGATCGTATTACCCCTTCCGTATCTCTTGTTATAGAGATAATCCAGATTCCTATATTGAATTTCGAATTTCAATCAGCTTTTATATTGTAGCCACCCTTGATCCTAAGCCAAAATTTTCAATTGTTTTCAAAGAGCAAATCTTTCGAGGATATTATGTGAAAGACCAGAAAAGGGAATGGACGCCGAGCTTTTTAATTCTATTCTATGTTATTTACTTTGACTTACAGTCTCTATGAAATAATCGGAGCGCCGTACACTAGTTGAATGGAAATTACCCCTATGACCATCATTAGGTCTGTGTATAGGAAAATTAATGTTGGATCCCCACTACCAATAATCCCCATTCGTATAAGAATCGACGGAACGATGTCACTAGTTTATGAACCAACGGTCGTTGTTCTAGTAATTGGCATTTGTTATGAGTGGGTAGTATGAATACGATGAAGCAGGAAAGGAAAAGTGTCTGGTAAAACTGGAGGTAATAAATCAAACTATTCAATCGACGGCAGTTGGTTTAGAACAAAGAAAACGTGGCCCATGGGTAAGACATAAAGGAGGTGACAGGTTGTTAGAATGTAAGGTACGCGAAGAAATTGGGGAGACCTTCGTTTTTCGCTTGTGTAGAATCTGGTATGGATAGATCAAAGAAAACAAGCGAGAGCTAAAACAGAATGAAGATTAAATTCACCGGACAAGCATTTAATTAACCATTCAACCAGATAAAAGGAGTTAGTGGTGAGAGCAGATTTGAAACCAAATGGAAACGACCGAGTAAAAGAAAAAACAACAAGAGGATTATTACGTAACGGTTGGTACACATGGTGTCACAGCGAAAATTTTACCAAATATCAAGTAATATATAACGTGTATATCAGTCGCATACCCACCCAAATTCTGGAAATTAATATTCTCTAGTCTTATGCCCGGTCGCACAAAACATCTCCATAAAGTTAATCGGAGATCAACGAGCCGTTAGCCAATCAGATTGAAGACTGATTTTGAATTCTCTAATCTGATTGGCTAACGGCTCGTTGATCTCCGATTAATTTTACAGAGATGTTTTGTGCAACCGGGCATAAGACTGTTAGGTTGAAATCATAGTTTTTATTAATAACAAATTTGTATATTAAAATTTATTGGCCTGAGTCGTATCTTTGAAGAGCTATCTATAATGCCCTTACGAAGAATTTCCGGAACTATGACATTTTTTACTCAAAACGACATCCCCAACAATATGTCGAAGTTATTTACACTCATTATAAATCATCCTGTATAAGTTAATATGAAGCAACGGAAAAAATGGCTCAGTCCTGGCAGACAAGCGACTCCACAAGTATAACAAAATCTTCATCCTCGAAAGACCATGTTGTGTGTTTGGTGGGACTGGGAAGGCATAATTCACTACGAATTGCTTGAGCGCAACCAAACAATCAATGCAGCAACGAAGCAATTCAGCAAAAAAAGATGGCCTCTCCTCACATTGCCAAGATGACAAAGACAGCCAAGCAAACGTGTCGTTGGGAAGTGCTGCCTCATTCTCCCATTTCTTCGAACTTGGCACCTTCTAATTTCTATCTTTTTCCGTTGCTTTCCAACAATTTGCGTGGCATTTCATTAAATAATGACAACGAATTGAGAACCTGGTTGGACGAATTCTTCGAGTATTATAGAGACCAGGAGATTGCTATCATCAAGACACCGAAAAATTTGGTGAACGATGGAATAGAAGTCATAAATAACAACAATAGGATATATCATTGATTAATTTATTGTATTTGTTTTGTTGAAAATACAATTTTGAAATTTTGAAAAAACAACGATTATTCATCAATCCAATATTTACTATTAACAAAATTCAACTTCCTTCAATTATGGTTCCTTTGTTTTTTATACTGTCTGCCAAAAGACAGACAAAAGATATATCTTCGATTTTCCACTAAAACTTTCCATTGAATATCGCCAAAAAGGATATTTCACTACATTTTTTTCCAAATTGTCCTCAATTTCACTGCCATATTTGAATCAAATTATATATTATTATTATACAGGGTGTTGCCGAATTCGACCGACAAATTCAGAGGGGTGATAGTGGGCATCAAGAGGATTAAAAATTACCGTAGAACATGGGGTCGCAAACCACGTTCAGACGGTGAAAATCGCAACAATAGACGTGCGCCTGACGCTTGGCCTCCACGCCCCCCGGCCTCAAAAGATCTCACAAGATTTCAGGTGGACCTCAGAAGACGAAATCCCTTGGATTTCTTCTTCTAGGGCCACTGGAAATCGGATGTTTATCA
>JAWQRJ010003033.1:0-12597 GCA_033557515.1 Diorygopyx duplodentatus | reverse complement strand
ATAGGAATGGCCGTCTATTCTAAAAACATAAATAAAAAATAGGAAAACTTATTAATGTTAAAAATAACGCTAATTACAAAAATTGCTAATTATAAAAATAACGATATTTTTCAAAAATTCTCTGAAATCCAATAAAAATTATAGATAATGTTGAAAATGGTGTCCTGGATGTTCTAAACATAAATTAACACGTTTTTGCATGTTGTCAGACACATTGTGAAATCTCATCTCATTTTCCAAATTAGTTAATTGTTCTCTTTTATTATTTGTTCTAATCACATAGATAGGAAGTCGAAAAGAGTAGTAAAATATTAAGTGTCTTTTTGGAAAGAGCTGGATATTCCTCTTGAACAAATATCCAACATTTTTCAAGACATACCTATTTAAACTTTATTTTTAATGTGCGATCAGATAACAAACAAATAAAATCTTCCTCTTGCAGAGAAAATTCGTTTATTTATATTCGTTTCGGACTTGTTGCAAAATGGATACGTCATATTTTTCTATATTAAGAGATGGAAAATAACTATTTTTTCTAAGCGATAAGAATAAATTGAAATGTTGTATTATTATGGGAATAATTTCGTTGGTATCTTCATTTTAAAGTAATGTAAACATATCGTTTGCATTTTTTTTTCTATTATGCGATTCTTACAAAAGGATTTTTCTTGAATGCTAAAAATTTATCCGTAGATGTTAAAATATTTTTGTTTTTTCCTTGAATGCTAGTATTGGCGCTGTTTAAGTAGGTAATTAAAAACCAAATACGCCAGTTTAGTGCACCACAAATTGCTTTCAAAATATTTAACTGAATATTTGACAAAAGAACGTTACCTTCTTTTGTAAAAAAAACACCAACAGTTCCTTCGAAACCTGCTGTTGAAACTTTAGCACTTTACCTCTTGATAACCATCTTACTTCGGTGTGTAAAAGTATGCCTTCATATTTAATTAAACTATTTGGTGATAATGAAGAAATGTACGCTTCTGATTGTTTATTTCTTTTTTCTTTCAACTCAAAATAAAATCCTGCAAACAAGTAAGTTAATCCTTTCTTACAAACAAAACTCCTACAAATAAGTCATACAGAGCACTAACCTGTCAGGGAAGACCAACAACACGATTGCAAACACATTGATTAATTCCAAGAACAAAATAACCAAACTTAATAAAAGTTGAGTATTCTCTCACATCTGATACTTATAAAGCAACATATGTTGGTGAAATAGGACGCATAGTATTACAAGGAAATAAAGAACATAAGCGCAATAAAAACTTCGCATTTGTTAATCACTTCTTAACATACAACCATATCTTCAACATAGAAAATAACACAAAAATACTTCACCAAAAAAGAAAACGATATTTAATGGAATTATTGGAGGCATATCAAATAGACAAAAAACATTAGGTAATAACATACAATGTTTAAACGAAAAGTTACAACCCGTAATAATGCCAACACATATATAAATCACTAAATAACCCATATAAACGTTAAAGCCACCTATGCATAGAATTCATAATACTACACATGCACAAAACTCTTAATAAAATGTCGAACAACAACAAAGACGTAAGAAATATGCACCTTTAAAATTAGAATAATAACAAATAAAAGCAAAACTGACACAAATCACCAAAAAATAGCACAACATAAGAAGTGTCCAAAAGTTAAAGAACACTAAACATTAAACATTACCCGTAAGTCACGTTTACATACACATAGTTTCATTTAACAATAATTCATTTACAGGAGAAGGCTATATTGACAAATTTAAGAAACAGTCAACTGCACGCGGTTAATAACAATCACAATACAGACAAGTAAAAGAGGAAAACCATTTACCAAAGTAACAATTTGATCACACGACTAATAAGACAATACAATTTTCATCAACCACCACAATTAAGTAGGTGGTTTTGACTTAAAAATAAATTTTTAAGGATTGATAAACAAATAACCACACATAAGACAAGTTACCTTTAGAATTTTATAATAGATAAGTTATGTTTTTAATTTTATTTTTATTTCTGTTTTTATTTTAATATTTTAATTATATTTCACATTTATAATAAGTTAGGATAAATAAAAATGTATGAGTGTTTTGTAGATAACCGCTGATGATGGCAATTAAGAATTGCCGAAACATAGGTTTGAATGAAAAAAAATCAGAAACGTACATTTCTTCATTATCACCAAATAGTTTAATTACAATTACCTGATTGGAACGGATCCAACAATGAACAACTTATATTCATATTTAGATTCTATGGAGTTGCAAAGTTGTTTGAATAGACGGATTTTATGGTCTCTATTTACCATAAAATCCTACATTTTGGATTCGTTGGTAAGGTTTTAGAAACCAAAGATGTAAAAAACAATGCATGGAGACCAATGAACAATGCGATAGTAACAATCGGAAATTGTTACCATCCTCTGAAAGTGTGCTTGTTTGTCTTGCCTTTCCAATATTTCGAAATATTTCTAATTTTTTTATGCTAGATTAGTGGGTTTGTAGAAAAGTGATGAACTTAGCACAGGAATCATTTCACTATTGCCAAATTGTTCTCCACATGCAATACATTGTGGGATTTGACATTCTTTACCTTCAGTTCAGGTGAAGCCAAAAGTCAAGTATTCATCCAAATATTGTTGGGTGACCGATTTCTTGCAGTTTTCTTTGACGGAGGGCAACAAAGAAAAATTTGTAATCAGAAGCCTGCTACAATTTTAATGAATTTGTAAGAATAATTGATAAGCTGAATGGTAATACAAAAATAACTCCACCTTCACTCCATGACGAGTTGAATTCTCTGTTAATTAATTTTTGTCCCTGAAAAGGACCGTTGTTTGTAAAATTTAGCGATTGATGTCGTCCATCGCTATTAAGTTATCGTAACAAATGTTCAAAATGTTCGCCCTGCACTTCTTGGCAGAGTGGAACAGTCTGTTGAAACTCCGTACATACATTCTCAACATTTTCTGGAGATATTGCGGCACACTCTTGCAAAATTATATCTCAAATCTTCCAATGATTCGGGTTGGCTGATTTTAAATACACGCGTGATTTTAAATATCCCCACAAGAACAAATCGAGAGGGCTTAAATCTGGCGAACGAGATGTCCATTCGGTGGGACCTCGCGTCCAATCCATCTGTTCCAGGTATTCTCTTCGTCGATGAGGGGGTTGATACTATTCTCCAACATTTCGCGGTAACCGAGTCCCGTTGAATTGTGTTCGAAGAATTAGGAGATCCACAATGTGATTGCCCAAAATTTCTGCCCACACTTTTATCTTTTGTGGAAATTGGGTGGGTCGTCTCCAAAAACATGTGGATTTTCATCTGCCCAATACAGCACATTTTGTCTATTGACTTTTCCATTTAAAAAGAATGTACATTCGTCACTAAAACAAATGCTTGTCACATATGCAGGAAATTCTAGTAAGCGCTCAGATAGCTTACCACAGAATTCTACTCGTCGATCTGGATCGTCTTCCGATAACTGGTGCACCATAATGAACTTGTAGGGGTGGAATTTAAGTTTCTTCAAATATTTTTTGACAGTTGTGGAAGAAACACCGCAATCACTTGCGACTTGACTAGTTGGTTGCTGTGGATTATTAACCATGGCTGGAGCGATCTCTACTTGCTTATCTTCCGGAATGGATTTTCTTCCTACCCCTGCTGCTTTACCACACTCTCAGGTCTAGGAAATTTTTCCACTAATTTTCGCGATTTTTATCCAAAAAGTCCGAAAATTTTCCACTAATGCTTTTATGTATTTCCTGCAGATAGGATTTTCAGAATCAGGCTTCGGCGTAAATAAAGACTGCTTCTATTTTCTTTTCAAGTGGATGGACGCGAACCGTCTTTTACAAATAAATGAAAATTTCACAAACGACAAGCAATACTGATAGTATCCGCGATACAACACACGAATGCGACTCTGTAGCTTGCCTTTAGCAATAAATAAACCCGCTTCCCTTGGATTAGAAGGGACAGGCAGGTATTGCAATAAACAATGAAAGCTAAGGAGAGGGAGTTTAAATTTTTCTTTGTTGCTCTCCTTAAAAAAACGGCCAGTTGGATTTTTTGCCTAGTTGAATTGTTGAAGACTGGTAATATTTACGGCTGTAATTATAGCCATAATTATAGTTGTCGAATTTTCACGACATCAGATAGCAATTACGCTAATTATAACACCCTGCAAAACTTGTCTTTTTCCTAGCTTATTCTGAAAATTGGGTGGAGGAAAAGAGCAATGTCAACATTTTAACAATTACGTCGCACAGAAAATGATCTACTCTTTCTAAATCTGTAACAAGCAATGTAGTATAGTGAGTATTTAAGTTCAAGGTGACGTAGTTTTGCAAAATATCAACGTGTCGCTTCTCTCTTTCTATTCCGGCAATAAAAAAACCCCAGTCATAAATTTTATACATTGTTTCTCTTCAATTTGATCATCCTATATCCGCTTCATATGCTTTCTTTTGATGTCTAGTTTAGCTGGTAATCAGTTTTGCTATTTTATTTGTATGCACCCAGCATAATTAATACTACGAATATTAGTTTTGCTACATCACAACCGTATTTCATTATTATGTACCAAATTTGTATGGATGCAATTATAACCGAATGGCTAGATCAATTATGTAGCCAAAATCTACATGTAAATGACGTCGTTAACGAGGTATGGCGTAGATTTGTAGACATCATTTGTCACTGTAATTTATTCAATGTTTCCTGACAAATCTTAATGTAGATGGTTACTTTTTAGCATGCATTTCGTTAAATCATTATATTCCTCGCCATTTACAATGTTTTTTCGACAATAATGAGCAAAAAACGTTTCAAAACTTTGGAAACAACAAACAATCCACAATTGTCAATTGTGTGGCGAATCTACATATCGCTTCCTTTCCTAGATGAATAGTCACTGTTACAGTTGTCTATTCAAACTCGCTTCCATTGTTGAGAGTTGGGATACATTGCACGACTTATACAATGAATCGTCCACTGGTCACATAAATACGATTTATGCGTTCTCTTAACAGCAAAACTCATAAAAATAATCATAAAAAAATTGTAATAAATTTTTCAATATATCGTTATTTCTGTACCACGAATCGAGTTGGAACTTTGGGTTCGTGCAACTGTACAGTTGAAAGTATATGACCTACAAACCCACCCTTACGAGGCTAACGTGATTAGACCCTTCTACATTTCTTGTAACGAGCATTTCAGTTTGAACCCCCGCCTTCATCAAAGAGTTCCCGGTGTATGAGGCTTACATTAGTGGAGCAGCGTCCACATGAAGGTCCTAATTCAATTTTAAAGGCGCTCGAAAAGCGAAGCGACCAACTGAACTTTCAAGCGTGAAATGTAATTATCTATCCTCCATCAAAGTCCTATTACTGCCATATGACATCGACGAATGGTGTTCTCTTATGCGTATGTAGACATAAACCAGAATTTTATAGATTCTTGGAAGTTATAACGTGGTGAAATCGTAATTGCTTTTGGAATTTACTTTATTATTATTCAAAACGAATATTGTGCGAACGCGATGTAGATTGTTGTAGTTTAGTAAGAATTAAAGAAAAGAACTTTGGTTCTTGTTTTTAGGGACAGCTAATGAAGGAACATGATTAATAAGTTTCAAAGAAATTCCCATGTTTATGAAATTTAAAAAAGTGCACAGGATAGTTGTCCTATATTTGAAGGAGAAATCATGACTGAAAGAATTTGCTTTCCTTTCAGGTAGAAACTATCAGAGTGGTATTAAAGAAGGAGCTAGACCTTCCCATTATAGAAATATCAGACCAGAATGCTAGATTAGATGGCGGTGATGTTTTGTTTACTGGTACGCAATCCTACGTTTTTTCTTAGTAGTATGCTATTTCCAAACCGTTATCCGTAGGGCAAGAATTTTTTATTGGCATATCCCAATGGACCAATGAAGCTGGAGCGAGTGCAGTGGCAGCTGCGTTTCCAGAATATCCTTGCACACCGATTAAGGTAAAACCAAACTCTTTGAGAATGGCCGATTTGACACACGGCATTCTGGAGGTGAGAGCGTGGAATATTGGGTAGATTTGGTTGAGACACCCACAATATGAGCACGCTAGATCCCCCTTTTGGGTAAAAATTTTTCTTTTCCGCTGAAGATTTTCACAAAACGCACAATTTACATTTTATTTGCGTAAAAGTGAGATAATTCTCAGTTTTTGCTCGTACCTCAAAAATCTGATATTTAAAGTTGGATTTGTTTAGGTGCCTGAAGCTAAACATCTGAAATCTTTTGTAACCATGGCTGGACCAGATCTTCTTTGTGTGGGACAAGGAAAGGAAGCTCAAGAAGTTTTGAAAAGGATGGAAAGAGAAGCGACATTTAGTTATCAAACTTTAACAGTACCAGATGATGAGGCAGCTAATGTGTTGTATGTAAACGGTACTTTAGTTCATAGATCGATGGACGATATACCAAATTCATTTAAAGTATGTAATAATATAACTGTGAATAACATTTTTAATGATTTATGTTATCACTCTTTTGCAGGTATTTTCTGACAAAATAGATTACCCAAGAAGATGTACTCCTTTTTCACAACTAGCAAAAACGTCAAGTGGTCTCTCATCAAGTTGTATACTAGTCAAACGTTCCAGGCATATAAGGAACTTGTAAAAAGGGCAATTTATAAAAAATAATCATTTGTAAAGTAAAAAAAATGCAATACCAAAATTATTTATGAACGTCAGAGGTAATGTATACAGTTCGTAAATAATTTTGTATAAATACCACCAGAAATGGTCTTCAAGGGAATTTGGACCAAGTAAAAAGGGGCTCAAATGAAATGTAGGAAAAATATTAGAAATAATCTGCAAATATCGCAGCGAAAAAATTAGGAAATTTTGGACAACATCGTGATCAATAGATCATATTCTTTGACAAAGATAATAAGTAATACCTAACATGATTTTAGTAATAATACATGTAACAAATATCATTCTATCAAAACAGACTGAAAAAAAATTGTAGAATCCATAAATGTTGATGTTAGCAGGTCAAAAGTTTTTATAATCTATGTTAAATCGACATACAGATGTATAAAAATTGTTTTATATGAAACATATGTTTGATGAAACATGAAACATATTCATCAATGACATTCAAGAAACTAATTTACTTTAGTTAAAAGTGTTTTCGAAAGTAAATGAGCAAAATCCAAATTGAAAATGAAGGAATTAGGAGAAAAAAAAGAGCAAAGAAAAGTAAAAAAATTAAAGCAAATAATGTTCAATTGCATTTTATTAGTGAAGTTGCGTTATAAAAAAGGAAACATTATAAAGAACAGAAATTTTTGTTATTTACAATTATCATATTAAGGTGGTAATGATTTAGATAAGGTAGCTTTTGAAGAGCCAGGAAAAAAATTTCTACCCTCAGGTACAACTTGTAACAGAAACTGCCATTGTTCTTCGTTTTTCGTTAAACAGGAATTGAAGTCTTGGATTAATTTTATTCCCCTTTCATCTGTGTCATTGACAACCTTAAAACCGTTCTCTATTTTTTTTTGCTTTCAAATAATATTCATTTTCACACCATACATCGAGATCAGTATTTAAAAATTTTATATTAATTTCAAATCTCTTAAAAAAAATTATGGTTTGGGTAGACACAAAAAAAATCATCAGCATTATCTTCTTCTTCTTCAAAGAACATTAATTTTACAGCTTTCCTTATTTTGACATTTTTTTCCAAAGTATCATCGAAAAATGCAAATAAAACTTTCTTCAAGTTAAGATACCAAAGATGTTTGATCATTTTAGAGTATGCAACCTCTTTATCAATTTTTCTGTAGTCAACAAATGATTTTAATAATTGTAGGCAGTATTCTGCCCAGCGAATTTATGATCTCGTCTGCTCTTTTTGTTATCTTCTTGTCTATGTCTTCTTCATATGTTCCCCAAAACATAGCCTCCCTTCGAAGACCACCCCCAGATACTTGATCCTCTCCACTAAACCTATCCTTCTCTCCTCCAACTCAAAATTTATCTCGCAACACCTCTTTCTCCCAATCATCAACATTGCCTCTGTCTTCTGAGGTTCTATATTCAATTCCCTGTCTCTCACCCACCTCGCAACCTTTCGCAGAGCTAGGTTGAACTTCTCCGGCAGTTCCTCCTCTCCGCTGGTCTTCGCGAGTACCGCAAGATCAAGTGCTAAAGCCACCAGCTCAACTCTCTCCTCCATCTGCAGTTTTAGGACCCCATCATACATGATGTTCCACAGCAGGATTCACTTCCTCCCCGTTTTCTGTTATTATCCTTCTTTCGCTCAAATAGCTTGCTATCATATTGTACACTCTTCCCGATACTCCTCTTCTATCGAGCTCCACAATTATCTTCTTCCAGCTGGCCGAATTGAAGGTATTCTTCATCACTTTCCCCATCTCCTCTTTGGCAAACTCAAGCACCTTCTTAGTTGCCTGCAGCGTAGACCTTCGCTTCCAATATCCAAACTGATTCTTCGACATTCCTTCTCCCTCCTCCACTTCCCTCGTCAGTCTCCTCTTCACCAGTGGCTCACCAACTTCCCCAAGGCTATTTATTACACTTATTGGCCTATAATCAGCTGCCTCTCCCCCCTCCTGCCTGATTTCTTTATGAGAGTCACCTTCCGCCCCTCCGGGAAAACTCCTCTTCTCATCAGTCTGTTTAACGTCTCCGTAACATACTCCAGGCTGGATTCCACCGCCTCCCTCACTGCCTCCGCCGGAATGTCATTGCGGTCCCTACCAGCTTCTATCACTTCCTCCACTGTAAAATCCTATTCATTCTCGTCCCTTTTCTTTTTCCATGTTTCTTTAGAGTTAAAGTAGTTAGAAGTACTAAATTATGTTTCATGCAAAACAATTTTTAAATATATCTAGTAGAACATTTAAGAGCATGTATTTTTGATGTTTATGTTTAGGAAAAGAATGTAACTAATAACCAGAGCAAAGTGGTGTTAGCTTTCGAACTAAAAAAAAAACCTTCCCATAAGTCACTAATATGGGCAGATTGGCGAGTGGTTATGATTTTCCTGACACTACTACGTTCTACAAATATTCTTTTATACAAGGTGTTTGCTAAAGAATGGTACAAAATAAGCATGTATTATTTAAATTTAATTTTATCAAAAGTAATAAATCTAATTTTATTCTAAGTAGACTGAGCTTGCTCGGTTCAAAAAACAAAACATTTTTAGTCTGGCAGCACCATCGTGTGGTCAAAGGTGAAACCAACTCAAACCTGGTCAGCAAGCTATTATTTCCCAACGCTAAAAAAACTCATTTTATATCATAAAATGATTTTACTGAAAGTTGAGACTTATCTCAATCAATTTCCCGCACCGGAATTTCTAAATCCTACAAATATCTCCAACATTATGAAAATGTTGCAGACAAAACAAATAAATAAAAAGTACTCATATACACACACTCTTAACTTTTTGTTCGCTATTTTGTTTTTAAGATTTTGACCTAACATTTAGAATTATTGCAAATTGGATTTAAATCCCAACATATTTGTACCGTGTAATATTTTACCATCCTTTACCAAAGGCCCTCTATAAAAGCAAACTGAGGTGATAATTAAGTAGATTGACGTCAATACTATTTAAAAAAAACTAATAAGAAAAGTAAATCTCTACATGTGTTCCGTTCTTTCTCATTCCAAAAGAGTTTAAGAATTGTTGATATACATAGTTATTTCTACTACTACATACAATTGCATGTAATTACTGTTAAAGTATGACTCACCTATCTAATTTTAAAACTGTGTCGCAACTATTGTTGTAGGTGAAAAATATAATTTATTCGAGCAATAACGTTTTTTCTAATAACTAAATCCTTCAAACGTCAATTTTTAATGCTTTTTTCTTACACTGTTTTAGAATATGGAAAGTTGAGTCTCTACCTCCGTTTTATTTCATTCCACTTTTCAGTGCATTTAATTTACATATTGCCTAATATTTAAGTGTATTTGCTTCCAAACAAGAATGCTCTTCCATTTCGATTGTGCTTGAAAAACCCAAAACAAAATACTCGAGGCAGCTTAAATCTCTGTATGTATCTACTCTCAGATTTTATTATTAGGATATTTTTAGTTTTAATTTTTTTTATAAATGCTTTACACAATATTTGTAAAACAGAAATCTCAAATTAAAAAAAAACACTGTACACGTAAAGCGTTATATAGTCTAGTCTTGTTTTATATGCTTTAATATATTTTTTCTTTTATAACATTTTGATTATTATCTATATATATTTTTATAACATTCGAATATGTCCTGTAGTAATAGTAATATAATATATTTTTGTTATTTTTTAAATGTGTAATAAATGTGACAAATAATTACGAATATAAGACGCCAGTTTGCTAAAGAAAATAATTAATTATTATGAATGTTATCACGTCGATATTATTTAATTTTTGTATACACCGTAGGAAGTAAACAAATTTGTATTTCCAATGTTATATTACTGTATTTGTGGGTAAATTATATAGATGTATTATAACTTGTTTTACTTGCATTATATCATTAAGGGAAATATTGACATTAGCAACGAAAACGTTTTCAAGAAACTGAAGAAATCTTAGTGCAAATGTTCCTATTTTAGAAACTTCCTTTTTTTATTTTTGTTCATGTGTAGTTAATTTTATTGAATACATTTTAATCAAGGTTGCAATGAAATATCCTTTAGGCTTTGGGACACCAATATATCCAAAATAATGCATCGCCTACTAGATATCCTGAAAAAACTGATAATCGTCATTTTCTTCAAATGTGAATATTGGTCAGTTTATGTGGGTTATCTGTATATTTGGAATTTTTCATTTTCATTGTTTTTGGTGATGTTGAGATCTAAAAAAAAATGCCTATTCTGCTTTAGTTATTCATAAAGATTGAAATTGTTTAAATGTTAAGTAAATATAATGTAATACTTCTATAAAGTTAACTGAATTACTGCAAATATATATTGAATGTTTTTGGATATTAAAATAAAAAGCTTAGTCAGTACAAAACTTTATTGGTTTTCAAATCATACAGTATTGGTTACTTATTTTGGCCATAAATGCTTTTCGTTTCATGGTAAATTATGTCAAGATTTATCTACCATAGTCAGTATTTATTAAAACAATAAATATTTTAAGAGCAAACATCTTAATATGTTTTAGCCCCACACTTTGTAGCAAATTGTACAATAGCAGATTGTATTATTTCACTCCTTGAAGCTGTTAAAATGTTTGCCGTGGAATCTCCGGTAGTTCAATTGTATATGTAGCAAATTGATTATTATATTTTTGAAGCATGGGTCCGCATTCCCCAAAGTTAGCTTGAAAATCTTGGAACAGCAACTTTTCACTGCACTGGTATGCTAGAAATTAATTATATAAAGAGTTGCAATACGTTATCGAAAAACATGGTATTACAAAAAGGGGGTTAAAATAGTCAACTTGTTCTTATTTTATAACATAGTAGTATTTTTTACTAAAGCATTATCATCTTGTTCTATATAAATAACTTTTTGAACTATTTAGCCAGATGAAAAAATCTTTTGCTTTATCTGCTTTAATATTTCCAGCTAAAAACAGTAACCTACACACGCACACAATGGGAGGAATAAATTAGTAAGCAGGCAAAAATTAGTATATTTTTTAATCATTTGACAACTGCCCTTGGATTTAAACATTTTCTTCAATTTGGTTGATTCAGAATATTTCGCCAGAAAATCATTGAAAGAAGACTGTCATTAATCATTTCTGATTCGATCATTAGAAAATCACAAAAATAAATCAACGTGCAGAAACAATCATTACCTTCAAATCAAACAACCTTAATCAGAATATCGGCAGCTTCTTTCTTTTCGGACGTCTATGGATCCAGACTTGTGCAAGCATTTTGAAAGGTTTACATATATTTCCATACTCTACGTTCGTTTCAGTCATCTTAAATTAGAAATGCCACTGTAAGACTGACAAAACAGATCCTAAAACACCAAACTAACTAATAAAACTAGTCAATTAATAGTCTAGCTATAATAAACGCCATATGGACGAAGATATGGATGCACCTGGTAACCATGTGGACGAAGTCTCTGAATAAGCTATCTCTTTAAGCGGGGATTTAATGATCTATATATTAACAAGGTCTTTGTTATTAATTATCCCGACGCATTGCTGCACAAAAATAACGTTATGTGATATTTAGATGCCTTAAAATCGGGTGCAATTATTCTTCTTTTGATACAAATGTCCTCTTGGGTATTTTTTCCACCAAAGCCCAGTCTCATCGGCATTGAAAACTTGATGTTGTGTATATCCTTCCCCTTCAATTATCCTTTGATTTTTTTTCTGGCTACGCTTTGGCAGCTTCATGATCAGCCGACGCGGATTCTCCTTGAATCTCCTTGCAAAACGTTTTTTTACTTTCTCTCACCTGAAAGGTATAAAGAGAAAGTAATGCATTCGGTCCAAAATTTCGATGATGAGATTTTGATATATCTTGATGAATTATGGTATTCTAAGACTAATGGTACCATTTTTG
>JAWQRJ010003032.1:0-12599 GCA_033557515.1 Diorygopyx duplodentatus | reverse complement strand
TTCTCGTACCTTAATGTCTATATCCTGCAAATATGACAAACATCGTGTGGCGTTTAAAAAACCGGTTTGGTAATAAATAAATAAATAAATATACAATTTTTGCTCATTTAATATAATAGTGGATGAAAAGGTGGTTTATGTGTATTTAAAAAGTTTTGCAATTAAAATAAAAGAAAAAGGTAAAAACTAACCTGTGCTGTCATCTTCAACTCTGGTGGATTCCTCAATATCAAGGAAGACGATCCACTCGTCACCGGAGTCTTTACATCCATACTGGCATTTTGTATTTTCTTCACATCCACATCTTCTGCATTGTTCTTCCTGATTTTCTCCTCACCTTTATCTTTGGCATTATCATGCTTCGTCCCTTCGTGCTTCTTGTTACTTTCCTCATAACTTTCCTTTACCCTATTAAATTGCTGGTCCAACTTAATTTTCTCTTCATCGCAATCCGACGATTTCGAATCGTCCTCAAAGATCTTCTTCGGTAAATCATGAGTCGTCAGAGAGAGCGAGGTCGTCGGTTTTTCAATCACCTTAACGTTGGGAAGCTTACTAACCGCGCTGGCGCTGATCACGGGGACGCTATAGTGCGTCGGGACTATGTTCACAAACTGCGACGTGACGATTTTCGGTACGGTTATGATGTTGCTCCGAGACGGCTGCAAGATGATGTTCGTAAGGGCAGAGTTCTGTTTCTGCTGCATCGCGTCTTTCTTAACGTTCATCTTGGCCGTCGTCGTAACCAAGCTGGCGTTTATCACCGGAGCGATCAACGAGATTTTCTGCACCGGGTTGGCGCCGGGGGGTTTGATGTTTATCGTGTTGTTGTGTTTCACAGTCACGCTCGTCGAGGAAGCGGCAACTTTTTGAGTGTAAATGTTGGCCGCGTACTTGTGGAACTCGTTGATGTGTTTCGGGTTGATCACGTCCGGCTTGATGAGTTTCTCCTTTCGCGAGCCCTCGTCGATCAGTTCCTCGAAGTCTTCCTTGGTCGAAATTTGCTCTTCGGGCGATTTCGCGTTCGAATCGATAAAAATTATTTGAGATTTTTCGTAGCTGTCGACCTCGGTTTCCATCGATTCCTCGTGATCGGGCGATTCGGAAACTAATAATTGATCATCTAAACCTGTAATAAGAAAAATTACTTTGCACAAGTGGAAATGAAATGCTTAGTTTGTCCATTTTTGTTTCTGAATCTTTTTCATCAATGTCAACTTGTGTTGTAATCGCATCGTTACGTCTGAATGAAATTGTTATTTGTTAATTTGCATCCGAACAGTTTTGAGTTTTATAAAACTGGCAAAGAACCAAAATAGAAAAATATTAATTTCTGGGATGTCTCTCGTATATATATTAGAGCAAGTACAGTTTTATTTTAAATTAATTCGGCGTAAACAATTTAATTAATTTAAAACTTACCTTCGACTAAATTCAAAGTTAAATCGGCGTCCTTGCACTTCCCCTGCATCATCAGCTCTTCGTCGCTGGTCGTCGGACTCTGTATCACGATCCGCATGCTCTTATCGGCGGCCAGGTGGTACCCGCCGCCGACGTCCTCCTCGTCCTCCTCTTTCTCCGAGTAGTGCACGCCGCCGGAGATGTCGAACAGCACGAAGTCGTCGGGGATCTGGTGCGACTCGAGCGGGCTCGAGAACGTCTCGGGCAGCTCGCTCTGGCTGAACGACTCGATCACGGCGATGTCGTCGCCGTCGGCCTGCTGCGCGGCCGCGCTCAGCGACACCTCCGCGCTGACCACGTTGTCGTCGTCGTAGTCCATGATCGAGATCGGCTCGGGGCTCTCCTCCATTATCGTCTGCCGCTGGTGCGGTTGGTGGTCGGATTGCGGTTGTTCGGCGGCGGCGGGGATTTTCTTGCCGACGCTACGCCCGGCGGCCCGGGCGGCGTTCGCCGAGGACGACGGGGGAGGCGTGACGGGCGGCGTCGACGAGCTATCGTCGAACTCGCTGTAGTCCGAGCTGACCAGGCTTATCCGGTGGTTGGCGGCGAGCGTTTGCAGGTTCGATTTCACCGGCGAGTTGTTCTTTTTCAGGATGGACACTCGGTTCACGTGCGACTCTTTTTTGAATTTCGGCGGAGCGGGTATTTCACCTAAACGAAAATGCGATTCTCACATAATACATTTTCGATGTACGAAGTTTTTATATTATTTATTTTCGATTTGCAAAGCTAGCAGTTTATACTGAAGTAAAAAAGGTGTATGAATAAATAAATAAGGACAAACCATACGCATAGTGGAAGTGGATACAACAATTCAAGCGGAAATCACGAAAATTGCAAAGTACAGAAGAGTAAGAGAAAACAAACGAACTTTGGATACAGGAAAGTAGGAAAAGGTACAAAAAACTAACAATCAGAATATACACCAGGAACAAAATGACGACCATAAAAGTGGATCAGGTAAACGAAAAATGTGGAGAGCAGAACAATTTTAAATGTAGAGAAAAAGGAAAGGAGTGGAGGAAGAATGATAGAGTGAGGATTGGCACTTGGAATATAATATCAATAAGAGGAAGGAAGATAGAGATAACAGAGGGGATGAATAAATATGTAATTCAATTGCTGGGAATAAGCGAAACAAAGAAGTCGGGAAAAGGGGAAACATATCTGACAGAGGGATACAAACTACAGTAGAACTTCGATTATTCGTCACCTTCTGTTATCTGTCACACTCCAACCCTACCTAAGCTGAATAATATTATTGCGTAAAATTCGCAATGTAGCAATCCAGAAAAGTCGGTTTACATTAAAACAGAAAAGCATTACCGATTATTTTAGAAAGTAATATGTACTAATAATATGTTGCAAAAATAAAATACATATTTCTATTATCCATATTTTTCTCATATTCGTCACCAACCCGGTCCTGACCCCTGACGGATAATCGAAGTTCTACTGTGTATTACTCAGAACTACCTCCACAATAAAGACTAAAAAGAGAAAATGTAAACTAGTAATAAACTCGAGAATAATTATGATGGAAGTACGAATGCAGAAAGAAGAAGAAACAAAGGGATATAGCAAGATAAAAATAAACAAATCAAAGAATTCTGATCACAGAAGGGGTATCAGGAGGAAACTGGTGAAGAGGTAACACGAATGAAAGAAAGAAAGAAACCAACAATGGAAGAGAGAGGGATAGTATTCAAAGAAATAATATATAGCAAAGCCTGTCACCGCTTTGTTGCTTTTTTGCGGAACGGCTTCATATAGGAAGCACGAAAAAGGAACCCACTGGTGGAATAATGAGGTATAACCAATGATTAAAGGGAGAAAGAAGCATGGAAGAAGCACACTCAAACAAAAGAACAACAAGGTAGAGAAGAATACATTAGAAGAAGGAATAGAGCCAAATATACGGTTGGAAAGGCTAAAAGGACAAATTGGGAGGAATTCGGAAAAGAATATAAATGATAAATACACCTCAAATAATAGGACGTTTTGGAACATGATAAGGATGATGAAGGGACAAAAGAGGAAAGAATTAAGAGGAATTAAAAACACAAACGATGAGCTAATAATAAAGAAAAAGGACATGGTGGTATTATACTCGAAAATTTGCAGAAGGAAGAGAAGATTTAGGTTGTTCCATCTTGCAAATATAAATGTTAAGAAAAACGAGTAGAGAACTTCTTTTATTGATTTACAAGGAGTCCTTTACAGTCATTATTTAATGACTATAAAGGACTGAAGATGAACTTGTAAGTTCGAAACCGGTCTCCTTGTAAATCAATAAAGGCAAATAAAAGAAGTTCTCTACTCGTTTTTCTTATAGAGGAAGGAGGCGAGGGTGATCCGGGAACAAATAGGAATGGATGAACTGCAGGAAGCGCTGATGAGAATAAAAACTGGAAAAGCATACGCAGAAGACAACATAGCGCTAGAAATGATTAAATGGCTTGGAGAACAGGGAAAAGATTGGTTACTCGAAATATGTAGAGAAGCA
The DNA here is from genome assembly GCA_033557515.1 of Diorygopyx duplodentatus. Classification (NCBI taxonomy): domain Eukaryota; kingdom Metazoa; phylum Arthropoda; class Insecta; order Coleoptera; family Scarabaeidae; genus Diorygopyx; species Diorygopyx duplodentatus. The sequence goes on along the minus strand of JAWQRJ010003032.1, from coordinate 8,632 downwards.
GGGAGTTTTAAAGTGTATACACGGATAATAGAGAAACGGTTAAGAGACAAAATTGAAGATAAACAAGGAGAGAAGAATTGTATTTGAATATCATAGATCTGAGAGCGGCATTCGATACAGTGGACAGAAGAATAATAAAAAGATGCCTAAAACTTGCTAGAGATACCAAAAACGTTATGGAAAGTATAAAGAATATATATAGAAAACTACTTCCATATAGTTTTCCATATATATTCTTTATGAGTACAGATAAATGGGAGAGACCAGAAAGTTTTGAATGGCAGAAGGGGATAAAACAAGGTGATAGCCTGAGCCCTCTCATATTTGAAGTGATCATGGATAGTATAGTAAAGAATATAAGAAATCAAGCACAACTGCGGACAGTAAAAGGCTGTATGCGGACGATATAGTTACAATAGCGGATTCTTACAAAAAAAATAAAAGAATTGACAAGAATCTGAGTAGAAGAGATAGAAAATGAAAGAATGGGAGTAAATTTAGAAAAGGGCAAGATAATAATTATTAATAACGAAAATAAAGAAAGAACAATTGAAATCAAAGGATATAAATTAGAGGTAGTAAACATCTTTGAATATCTGGGCAGTATTACATCAGAGGATAGAAGAATTGACCTGGAGGTGGCAAATAGAGGAAGAAAAGCTACAAACATATACTCCTATTCCATAATTAACAAAACTATCCCTAAGAAATAGACGAAAAAACAAAATTAAGAGTGTATAATTCGGTGGTAATATCAGTGATAACATATGCATGCGAATCATGAACAATACACCAAAGACATGAGAATAAAATAATAGCAAATGGAAATTAAATATAAAAGAAAAATCAAGGACATAACTAAAATAGATAGATACAAGAATGAAGATATCAGACAGGTACTACAGCAAAAATCCATTGCGAATAAGATAGAGGAAGAAGGCAGCTGAACTGATTCGGACATGTGCAGGAAGGGAGAGAAAGAAATAGGAAGAAAAGAGCAAGACCAAGGAAGACGTGGACGGGAAGAATAGAAGAAATAGGACGAAAGAGAGGGGAAACCATCATAAGAGGAGAGCAATGTGCACGGACCGTTTAAACTGGAGAAGATGGGTAAAGAAGGAATTGAAATAAACATCCGACGCCGTAAGGGCATAATATAGGATTCAGAGAAGAAGAAACTCCATTTCATCGCTCCACCCCTTTGTTCCAACCACGTTCCTATCCATTTTGTTCTTTAATTCTATAAATTTTGATTTTTCTATGTTAAGCAGTAGTCAAACCTTTCACAATTCTCTCTAGCTTCTTGCTAATAAAACCAACATAATCACACTGCTGATTTTTGTTAAATTTCGGCATGACTTTATAATATACACTGCTGTTTAAAAAAAAAAATGGGACAGCAAATATTTAGCTGCGTGAATCAATCTATCCTGTCAGTGTCAGATCTGATTTATTAAAGGTCAAAATATTATTTGCGTAAATATTTTAATTTAATTGAGAGCTTAAGAATATGCCTGCTCAACTATCAGAAGTTATAAAAGCTCGTATATTAACTAAAATAGAAGATGGATGGACAATCAGACTTAGTAACTATAACATAGGTTGACAAGCCAATATTACAGAGATAAAAAATACTAAAATTGACATCCAAGACTTGTCCCATTTTTTTTAAAACAGCAATGTACTTTGGTATATTATTTTCTGTACTAGATATTTCACATATTAATTAATGTATTGCCTTTCTCCGCATATTTTAGGTTTTCTGCTACATTTCGTTTATCCCTGGGCTTTTATTGTTCTTTGCTCAGTTCAAAAAACAACATTTTTAGTCTGACAGCGCCATCGTGTGGTCAAAGGTCAAACTAATTCGTCGTTACACCAATCTAATGTTTAGCGATGCCCAAAAAACATATAAAATGTTAGTTATTTAAGATTTGGGATCTATCTAAATCGATTCTTCTTTTACAGATCAGAAAATACTTTCTATGCTTTCTGCCCTTTTTAAAACTTATTTTCATTTTTTATAGAGCCACTTGCTTCCGTATCTTTATTATATACTTTCTCTTCATATCACATGAAATTTCCTTCGTTAATATAATATAAAAGATGTAACCTTTCGTTATATCTGTTTAGAAATTCTTTAGTTATTTAGGATTTTGAGAGGAATTGTTTTTCCATCATTTTTTCCTTCGGTTACAGTATTCTCTTTTGACCATCTCATTTTCTATTTCTAACATTTTTTTGTTTAAGCGCTGCTCGTCTACTTACTGTTTGTACTCTTCTTCTTTTCTCTTCATTATTCTTTCTGTTTGTCGCCATCGTTCTTCTACATTCTTAGGTTATTATCATTATATTTCTTTTCTTACTTATTTTCTATTATCACCATTTTACTTTTACTTTAACCAGAAAATTATCGGAGCTTACATTATTTGGACTTGTTATCAAAAAGTAAAATCATATATCATTTGTCAAGAAATAAACATTAACTTATTGTTACACTGATTTAGTAAAAAAAAAGTTTCTACTATAAATTACTTGAAAAAAAAAAAAATTCCATGAACCATTTAAACTATACTGTATAAAATAAATTGCTATAAATTACTTTGAATTTTTACGTTTAAGAAAAAAAATAAAGCAAAAACCTGCAAAAATTTGGAATATCAAAAACTGTGCGTCTTATAAAAAAATCAGTAGAGCAATCTGTATGATATTGTTACAAAATATTTTATGTTTTAATTTCAATTTATTTCACTTAATAATTTTAATATTTTATGTTCACTAACCTTGCGCTTTATCCTCTTTCCCCTCGTTGGGCATCTTCTTCCCGTAGCCCCACATCGGCGATCCGCCGCGCAACCCGAGCTTGCAGTACCCGAAGCCGTGCGGCGGGAGCGGTATCGCGCTGGCCGGGTTGTGCGGGTTGCCGCCGCCGCCGCCGCAGTGCTCGTGCGGCGCGCGCGGCGTGCCCGGGTTCTCGACGCTGCGCGGCCTGTCGATGATCGGGCTGCTGCCCGAGCTGGGCGGCCGCCGCATGCCCATCGGCGACTGGATCGGGTTGATCATGGGGCTGCGCGGCATCGGCGAGCTCGGCGGCATCGACAGCCCCATCGGGCTGCTCGGCGGCTGGCCGAGCAGCGCGGGGCTCCGCGGGATCGGCGATCCCGACACGAGCGGGATCGGCGACCCCGACACGATCGGGCTCCGCGGCGGCATCGGGCTCGCCGGCTGGCTGTGCATCGAGTGCGGCGACAGGATCTGTTGCTGCTGGTTGAGGAGCGGGCTCGGCGGCATCGGGCTGTTCGGCGGCTGGATGTGCTGCTGAACCATCCTATTCTGGGCCTTACATAAATTTAAAAAAAAAATTGGAGGTTGCCAAAACATACAACAGCAAAAAAAAATCTTTTAGTAGTTTGTATTTGTCACGTATTATGTTTAAATACAGTAAATTCTGCTACAAAGTGATTTTATATGATTCTCTGATGCTCTGGTCACCTTAGTATTTCCCAATTTCATGAATTGAAAGCAAGGATATAATTTGCAATTAGTAATATTGCAAAAGCAAAATATTAACGCCTTTACACATACCTGCTGTATGGCGATTTGCTGCTGTTGCTGCTTGGCCAGCTGCTGTTGCTGTTGCACCATCAGCTGGTGCTGCTGTGGCGTCAACGGTTGCGGTTGGTTGGTGCCCTGTTGCTGCGCGACCATTTGCTGTCTCATCGCCAGCTGCCGTTGCTGGTTCAGCAGCAGGATCCTCTGCGTATTCACAAGTATGCTCTCGCTGGTGTTCTCGCCGCCCTGCTGCTGTTGTTGCTGCTGCAGCAGGACTTGCTGCTGCAGCTGTCGCTGCAGAATTTGGTGGTTTATCGTCATGTGCTGCGCGGGCGGGCTGTTCAGAGGGGACGGCGTGCCGGCCTTCTGTTGGAAGCCGGGGCTCGGCGACTGCATCCTCGATCTTTGCTGTAGGTTGGCGTCCATGGGCGGCCTCACGAATCTCAACTGGCCGAGGGCTTGCGGAGTACCGGGCCTAAGCTCGCCGGTATAACCTGGAAATTACGTTTTGTAACCAACAGTGAAGTATATGTAGGATAGCAACTGCTACTTATTTAAATCTTCCGAATTCTAGTTTTGCCACAATATTAATTGATACTGTTCGTGACATAACTTCACTAACTGGTACACTAAATTCAAAACAAGATACCGCAATTGTATTATAATAACTGTAGCATCCAGAATGTAATTATCAATGAAAACGAATAGTCTTTCAGACCTTTTGTCATTTCTGTGTTTTTCGACTCTTAGGCTTTTATTGCTTCCCTTTTTATTGATTCTGTACAATACCGTACCTATTGGACTGGTAACGATCCGTCGGTGCTGCGGCGACGTCATCCTCGGCATGGGCGGCGGCAGGCACATCGACGGCGACTGCACGGGCCCCGGGCTGCCGTCGCTCTGCGAGTGCGGCGTCCCGATCCGCGGCGACGGCTGCATCGGCGACATGGCGGCCGGGTGGCCGCCGCCGGGGCTCTGCAGCACGACGCCGGCCGCCGTCGCGCCCGGCCCGGGAGAGTGCGAGACGAGCGGCGCCGGGCTGTGCATCGGCGAGCTGTGCTGCGTCATGGGCGACGCGGTCGGCGACATCAGCCCGGGCGACTGCGACGTGCTGCCCGCGTGGATCGGGGACGCGCCGAGCGGCGAGTGGACGCCGGGCCGCTTGCCCGCCTGCTGCTTGTTCCGGTATTCCTTCATATAGACCAGTAAGTGAAATGGAAATTGTATGAAAAACGACGTATAGACAGCTGCCGCGGGTAGTAGTTCGATTGTTGCAGTCATACTTATATCGGGAGGGAGGGACGGTCGTTTCGGTTGTTTGCAATTTGGGGGGGGGTGGTGCGAGAATTGCGTTAGTCTCTTGTACCGTTTTTGTTTTGGTCTACGGTAAAATTATTAAATTGAAGAAGAAATGTGGAAAACAGATTCTTTAATTGGGAGTTCTTTAATTGAATGTTGAGGAAACGTTCTAATCTGGAACTGTTTGGAAACAGTTCTAGATCAACACAATTGAATAATTTTTTTAGACCAAATCACTACTTTTTAAAGTGATCCTAGCGACTATACATTACGTAACATAACAGACCAATCCAGTTATTTCCTGTATACAAAGAGTGAACGCTACGTTCTAAGTGTGAATGCAAAATCTACTAACTCAGCAGTGCCTAAGGTAGTTACCTGCATCAGCATCGCGTGTTGCCGCACCTGTTTCCTACTCGACTCCAAGTGTTTCTGCAGTATCGCCTGTTCCTGCGAAACGCGTTCCAATTCGACAGCGTCGTTTTCCGTGAGCTGGTTACCGGATTTCTTCAGCTGTCTCTGTTTACTATTCAAAGACTGCGAAAGCAATTACTTCGCTAATTACCTTCGGTACTTCGCTAATTACCTTTCGTTGTTTCCGCAGTTTCTGCACCTCGTTCTCGTAAAACCGCTGCTGCTGACCGAGCGCTCCGTTCTGGTGGTTCAACCACTCCTCGTAAGCCATCTGAACCTGCTTGTCCTGTTCCGTGACGACGTGTTCGGGAGGCAGCGGCGGCGCGGGCTGTAAATTGGCGTTAAACGTCGGCACCTTTAGCTGCGTCGGTGTCGTGGGCGTCGGAGGTGGCTGTTGCCATTGATTGCCGGTCGACGTACTACCTGCCGGAGCAGACACTTGTTTTTGAAAAATCGGTCTACCTTGATTGAACTCAGGTTTTGGTACTGAAGAGAAATTAAACACAGTCAAGATAACACGGCATATTCCGTTTCTACTGTTCAGAGAGGACTTTGAAATTAAGCTTTTTTAGGTTATGTTTCCGTTTTAAGTTTAATTTCGAGTGCTTCTAAACGAACGCATTTTTTGGTACCCATACCTGGTGAATTTGACGCGCTGTTACTTCCGAAATTAATCGGTCCCGAACTAAATACGTCGGCCTTTAGTTTTTCGAAATCGTGATCGCTTAGAAGCGCCGCAGAGGAAGTACTGGACGATACTTCAGATGCTGGTTGGGAGACTTGCGTCTGCATTTGTTTTTCTTGTTCGCGTTTTTCTTGTTCCAACAGATCTTTTAGTAACAACGGTTGTTCCTGTAATATAGTATAGGTAAACGTACCCAAAATTAGGCATACGTGAACTTTCGAACAAACTGAATTTATTTAGATGTTTTTTTGTAATTAAAATTTGAAATTTTAATGCACACATCTAGAGAATTAAAAAATTAAAAAAATACCACCACTAAATAAGTAATAAATAATATAACTAAAATAGAAATAATAACTAAATAAACAAACATGTTTAAAATGCCCAAGTAATATAAAAAGATAAATAATCAACTTTAAACATGCTTTCTCATTATCATTATCAAACCTAATTACGTATGTACCCATTTAGTGAAAGTAACTACGACTATTGTTGGTGTCAGTTATTATTAAAGTATTATTAAATGTCGAGTTCGACTGCACTGGATTAATTTCATTCGTTGTTTCTGTTAGAATTTACTTTGATAACGTGCGATTTAGTGCGATTGTTCACTTTGAGGAGCTGAAAAATTCGGTAATTCGCAAAATAAGCAAAACGACAGATATTTCTGTGAATGTAAACCAAGTAACAGATTATCTATCGTTAAATTATAAGGAACGGATCAAATTTGTTGTATTAAAGCCAAAAGTACTCCAAGCCTCTTCCTACCATATCTTCAAAACAAAGTAAATTATTCGAAGTTCTTTTATATCAAAATGAAGTTAAAAGATCAATATTTGCAATTAATTATATTTCATCAATTAGTTCTGAAGATGCCGTCTGCAACGAACGGCGAAACGTCAACGGAGAGTTTCTTCACCGACGCGGCGACCACCGGAAAGCCAAGAAGATATTATATATCACTATTCAAAAATAAAACAAAAATGAACTATTTTCATTTATATATGTGTGTATACAGTGTGTTTGTAATTTCAGGGCAAACCTTATATCTCCGTTAATATTCAAGGTAGAATAAAAAACTTTGTATAAAAATTGAATTATTTTAAAATTGCAATTTGGTGGAAAACTTAAAAATATTTTATTACAATTTCCCGCTAGAGGGGGATAATCAACTTTTTTTTCTTAAATAGGCAGCTTTCAGCTTACTATTGTAGTTGAACAGCGCAACATAGCATTTGGCATAGTGACGAGTTGGTGAAAACTAAAATCTTCTAATTCTTTTTAAAAGAGATAAAAACTAATTTAACAAAAAAAAATTAATTTAATTAAAAATTTAATTTATCTATCGACCCCCAATCGACCCCCTAGACCCACGTTGACCCCTAACAACACCAGATCGACCCCCAGGGGTCGATATGGACCACTTTGCGTACCCCTGGTCTAGAATATGTTTTTAAACGAGTAATTTAAGAGAAAATCAAAAAATTGCAACACGATTCAAATTTACGTAAAAAATATTTTTTTCTTCATATAATCAAAGAAATCTCTGGAAATATTGGAGGTACAAGAAAATTTGGAGATAAAAATAAAGTACGAGTAATTTTTGGTACTAATGAAGTAATTACGTTATTTTGAACCACGTAATATTGAAGAAATATCAAAAATCACACCGACAAAGCAATTTTTTTTCTGATGGATGATGTATCTAATTTGTGCATCGTTCGTAACTCTGATTAAAGATACCTACTAAAGTAGAGGAGGTAGATAAAAATCTTTGATAAAAAAGCAAAGACCAGTAAATTTTCAGTATGAAATTGCCTAGAATACGATCTTAAAACGAGTGATTTAAGAGAAAATCTAAAAATTGCAACACGATACAGTTTTATCTAAAAATTTTCTTTTTCTTGGTACAACCAAAGATATCTCCGGAAATATTGGAGGTACAAGAAAATTTTGAGGATAAAAATAAAATACAGAGCTAATATACAGAGCTAACTACGTTTTAAGGCCATCATTTTCTAATTTGTTTGCATAAATCAAAATTAAATTGTTGCGGTTCGTGTTAGTCAGAACATGAATGTAAGGATTCTGCAACAGTTTGTTGCTTAGAGTTAGTTATTTATCAACTTTTGCAAAATGCAAAATTGTTTGCACATGTTGCTTAATATTGTATTTTTATCGCATTTAATCTAAAATTAGGAGCAACAATAATGTAACAAGGATCTGAACTTTAAATAACTTACAACGTGGCGTCTATATACAGTCACGGAAAAATAATCTGCCATTTTATTCTCTGCTTTGGCATTATTTTTTTCAAAACATAGACTAAAAAAAATTAAAAAAAGGTGCAAATAAGCACAAAATATTCAGTCAAGGACATTTCCGGACTCTATTCATAATTCCACCTCTTTCTGGACGTTCTTCGACAAGTCCACCATTTTGGTTTGTTAACTATGGAGAAACATTTTCCATATTAGGAGATGATGTTGTTCATTGTGATGTTGTTCATTTGTTCATATGATGTTGTTCATCATATTAATCTGCAGTGTCAAACAAGCAATTTGCAACCACACATGTGGCATCCAAGAAACATCTATTAGCAGCAGAGCAAGGTGTAAAAGGCAGCTTCTACACTGACTTATGTCACGCTTTAGAAGCTACCAATATTCCGTTATCTAAGCT
>JAWQRJ010003031.1:0-12600 GCA_033557515.1 Diorygopyx duplodentatus | reverse complement strand
GAAAATATAACTTTGAAGATGCAACTCTTGTAAATGAAATTTTGTGTATCATTAGAAAAATAGATTGGAGATAATAATTCTCTAAAGAATACATTTTGGGCTAATGAAAGTAAATTTTTGCTGTTTCTATATGGAAAAATGAATGCTACTTCATCGATATATTTTTTTGGTAGTAACTTAATGGTAAAAATCAAAATCCTCTTTATCGAGTTATAAAAGTTGAATGGCCACAATAACACCAAATATCACAATTGAGTTCGCGATTTTAAATACAAGTTTCTTAATATAGAACAACAAAACACAACCAACAACATTAATAAAATATCCTAAGAACGCACACATAATTTCTATACAGATTTCCAACCGTATATTTTATAAATGCACCATATATACCTCAAATAATTTTATGTTAAACGATATACACAGAAATTAAGCTCACTTAGACGATGTCTCTGAAGATGGGCTAAGCCCGAAACATGTAGAACCAATAAATTTATCAATAAACAATGTAATATGAAGCGTACATAATATACCCAACCTATAATTGAGGACACGATTAACATGGATTTAGAACATTATACACTAAGGACTACACTGCGGGTTTTTATGCGACCAACCACATTCTTTAATCTTCTCAAAAAATGCATTGCCCACTAGATATCCCGAAAAAACTTAAAATCGTCATTTTCTTCAAATGTGAATATTTTCCATATTATTCATCGTATCAAAAAATTTCGACGGAAAAAGTTGTAGATATTAAAACATTCTGTAGGATAGATAACAAAAATATTTTTTACCTTGTACCAGTTTCGAGATGTGACCCAAAGTTGTATTTTTTTAAATGGAAACCATAGTTGATTTTGACATTATTAAATTAGTTGATTTTTTCCCTTTCCAAGGACAAGGCCCGAGGTATTTATCTTTCATACTTTAGGACATATGAAGAAAAATCATATTCGATACAGATTTTAACCCACACCACACTATCCATGATTAAGAACTATGTTTTTGGGTGTATAATATACCCAACCTATAATTGAGGGCATGATTAACATGGATTTAGAACATTATACACTAAAGACTACACTGCGGGTTTTTATGCGACCAACATTCTTTAATCTTCTCAAAAAATCGAGATCTCATCGCCCACTAGATATCCCGAAAAAACTTAAAATCGTCATTTTCTTCAAATGTGAAGAAAATATGAAGAAAAATCATATTCGATACAGTTTTTAACCCACATCACACTATCCATGATTAAGAACTATGTTTTATTTTCAAAACAAAAGACTACATATCTGGTATTTATTATCTTTTGTGCTTTATTAGATAAAAAGAAAAAAGATTTTCTGAAAAAACATTTCTGCTCAAATTTAGTACATCAACAAATTGCAAAAAAAAGAAAACATGGAAGCAATAAACATGGCAACAATGAACATGGAAGCAATAAACATGGTAACAGTAAACATGACAATAATAAGCGTAGTAACAATAAACATGGTATCAATAAACATGGTAAAAATAAACACGATAATAATTAACCAATATTTTCCGACAAAAGATGTTCAATATGGCGGCCATTTACATCTAAACATTTGGTAACATGCTTTTCGCCATCTTTTCTACAATTCATTAATTGACGAACACTAATGGAGTTAAAAGCCTGTATGACACTTTGTTGCAAATCATTAATACTGTTATAATTCATTCCGTATACCACATTTTTATATGGCCCCACAGAAAAAACTTCGATGCGGACAAATCCGGAGATCTCGCTTGTCATCGTATGGGACCGTTCGTTGGAATCCACCGATTTCCATATCCTGTTGCTAAATATTCAGCAACAATTCTTGAATTATGTGATGGGGCACCGTCCTGCTGAAAGAAAATAATTTTCTCCTCTTGAATTGGTAGATCATCCAACGCATCTTCAATTTCCTGTTGCAGCAGTTCGAGATATCTGTTTGACTTAAGTGTTTCGTTAAAAATAAACGGACCTATTAAATGGTATCCCAAAAGGCCGCACCACACGTTAAATCCAAATCGTTCCTGAAAACGTGACTGTCGTACTATTTCCGGATTTCCGGTAATTACTCGGATTGTAAATGAACGTTGTTTGTAAATCGACTTTCATCACTCCAAATTTTATTATGAAAAGTCAAATCATTTGCAATTTAATCGAGATAGCATCTATAAAATCTAACTCGCCTTTCATAACCAGTTTCCTTCATTTCTTGGCATATCATTGGTTTGTAGGAGTGAAATTTATTTTTCTATAAAATGTGATGCAGGGTGCTCCTCGCCATACCGCGCTCAGTGGAGATGTTGTAGGAGGTGGTAGGCTCAATATTAACCATGGCTGGCACATCTATTTGGGCATCTTCATTTTCTTTTTGGTATGTTGCAGAACGGACTGCAGTAAAATACCCACCTTCTCGTAGATTTCACGATTCGGCGAAACAAAGTTCTATGAGGCTGCTTTCTGTCGGGGTATAAATTTAAATATTTATTTACTGCCGCAGTTGAATTTCGATTGCACCTTATGTAGGTAACAAACATATCCGTTTTGTATCGTAGTTTGAAAACGCTATTATCAATGTAGAATATGCATAATTGACGGTAACTACAACCTATGGGTTAAAATGTGGAATATGATTTTTCTTCATATCTCCTAAACTATAAAAGATAAAAGACCTCGAACGTTATATCGTTGGAAAGGGAATAAATCAAGTAATTTAATAATGTCAAAATCAACTGTAGCTTGCATTTAAAAAATACAACTTTGGGTCATATCTCGAAACTGGTGCAAAGTAAAAAATATTTTTATAATCTATCCTACAGGATGTTTTGATTCTACAACCTTTTCCCTCGAAATTTTTTGATACGGTAAATAATATGGAAAATATTCACATTTTTTGAAAAAACAAAAGAAGGTCTGAACAGCCTAGATAAACACCCCCATAGTGTCCCGTTTAACCGGGTCTGTAGCTCTTACCGTTTCCAAGATACCTCTCAGTAATAATAATTTCGAACCAAAATACAAATCTTTTCAGTTTTGATCATGTTGATTTGTTTTCTGTTAGTTTTAGATAGATTAAAGTATCAATTTATATAGATTTAAACAGATTTGTAGATAGATTAGAGTATTAATATAACTCATGAGAATTGAATTTAATTTAACCATAATTACACCAGTGTGCAACTGACGTCAAAAATATAAAATAAAGAAATAATATTGTGTGCAGCTGAAATCAATATCACAAATTAAATATTATTGACCAGCAAGAAAGTTCCAACAGATTTTTAATTCATTTTTGGCTAATTTTGGGTTGGAAACCTTGAAATTTGCCCAATTCGAATTAAATAGGCGTAATACGCTTCTTTGAATAAACCATAGTTTATTGGGTAATTGTTATGTTGAAAATAGTATTCACCTTTTTGTTAATATAAATTTAAGTTTCATGTAGCAATATAATCGATCGACCTTCAAATGACCTTAAAAACTAAAAAGGTATTTGTTTCATAATATCACCACAATGTCCCCTACACTCTTGCCAACACTTCTTTTTTATGCAAATCCAGACAGGTAAAGAGAATCAGTAAGATCAGTGTAGATGAATTTCCGGTAGACTACGTCTCAATGTAGACAGTTTAGGAAACCAAAGATGTATCTGGATTCAGAATTTTGATTTTAGATGGTAACCTAAAATCAAAAACCCACTTTTCAAAATCCGTAATCCCACTTCTTCATAAAACTAACATCGAAATTGGGGCTAGATAGGAAATAGTTTAGTATTTTACCACAGCTATGTTACCAGTAAACCAGACCAAGAAGTCAACGCACATTGGTATTTACATTAGATATTAATGAAAAGTAAAGAATAACTGGTAAAGTCATTAACTGTGAAATTATTTCGTGGTCTTACCAGGGTAAGAAATAATTCCATCGCAATTGCAGACGTTTTTGATCTTTCTCATAATTTAATTTGGTATGCTGCGTATAGCATAAAGAAGTCTTCATTTTAATGATCATTAGAATCCATATGTATAGACATTTTATTTTTCTTGCTTCATATATTTTACAGTTTTAAACATACTTGCAGTGTTTTGTGATCTGAGGCAGGTTTTCGGTAAGTACTTTAGGGTATTTAGGTAACTTTAATAACATTACGTAATCGTGAAATTATTTCTCCTTCTAACTTACTTTCAATCTAAACTGCACTCAATTCTTTTAACAATTATCTCTCACGTGCAATGTCGCTCGGGACAAATGACATTAGGATATTGCGAAACCCACAAAGCGGGTGCAGGCAACACCCGCGTACTAAAAACGTACACTCGAGGCCTGTTTCACTTTTACCGACCTCCAAAGGCAGCCGAGGACGTACGTTTGCAGATCACTCGGGTATCCTAAACTATTTCAATCTAATTACGACATCTATTAACCGGTTGGAAATTGAATGGGGCTAATTGAAGTTGAATTTTCGACATGAGCGAGCCTTTAATAATCGTTATAGCGGCTAATTAATGCCTAATCTCGTTGCATAAATTCTGTAGCGGTTGATTATATAAAATAACGCAGAATGTGTATAATAGGTTAGTACGATTTTCAGTAGTAAGTATGTTGAGCTTATTTCACACATGGTTTATGTTCTTGAAGATTAATGAGGTAATAAATGTAGTAAATGCAAATATAAATTATTTTTGTAACTTACTTACATAGTGTTAAATACCTGTAATGTAGTACACACGAAATATTAGGACGAAATTATGCTTATTCAACTTCAAAGTGCAAGGAATATTAAGGTAAATTAATTTTAAGGTGCATTTGGGAAGGAAGGATATTAATTGAGTTAGTGATTGGTCTAACACGAATTAACGTTCCTTTCCCTTTTTGAACACCATTTAAATTATAAAATATGGTATTTTGACGTTTTTTGTTCTGGGAAGTTACGTGCATTATTAAATAAAATTCCATTATTAACAGTTTATTTACCATTTATTTACAGCTATATCTCATTAAGCTCTAAATAAATGGGCATTGTTTAGTGATTGTTTCTTACACCTATATAATCAACATGGTTACCGAATCTGAGTAAGAAAATTCTTTGATATTTTCTGGTTTCTACAAAGTAAAGTTAAAATATTGTAATTGTAATGCTATCTTTAATAGTTAAATAGTTAAAAATATTTTTACTATTTATCGTGATGACATCCTGCTTCAATATGTATGGTTTACATAGTTTTATCTTTAACAATAATGTACATTTAACAATCATAAACAAAATTATCTGTGAAATTTTTACACCCCCTACATTATTCCCCAGCTGATACCTAACATTGCAGAACAGGTAATTTAAAAAAAAATTGTCTGTTCTAAGTTTCCCCTAAGGCTTATTGTTTTCGAGAAAAAAGATAAAACATTAAATCCTGTTCTTCAAAGTTTTATTCCAAAATTCAGAACTTTTGGCCAGTATCTGCAAAACTACTTGTTTTGCAGATACTGGATGTTATAAGCAAACTTTTGTGGTTGACACATGGTTGAAACACAAGAAATAGATGATCATGATGAGCACATCATGATCAACACAATCGAAAGCCTTCCTGAAGTAGATCTGTGATTTTAATCAGAGCAATCATAACTGCTCTTATTAAAATCTGATCTATAAGCGTCAGCAAATGCTTATAGATCAATCTCTCTCAGGCTTTCAACAAAGAGAGAATAGAGATTGGAGGATAATATGAATGGTGCGAAGGCTAAGATATTCTTGGGATAAATGTGTTATGGGGTCAACATAGGTTTTTCTATCAAATCCCGAAAGCGCTAGCGCATTATGCGAATAATGTGTACTATCGTCAATATATTTTGTTTCACTCTTAAAAAAGCTTCTTCTACTATCTGTGAGAGAATTTCCATCAGAAGCTTGGAATGAAATCATGACCTAAACCTGAACTAACGTGGTGTGTACGATGTGCCTATCACGCGATTTTTTGTTGAAATAAATTTCAAAGTTGTCGGAAAATTGTTGCCAGCAAAATTAAAAGTGAATGAAAAGTGTTAAAAATAATGAAAAGCCAGAGGGTCGTCGTTGCTCTATATCGTAATGAAATCTAAAACACATCTAATTATATTTGTTAAAGTTATTTCCTAACATTCTTAAACAACCTAAAACTATGTGCAACTCTCTAAATTACAGAGTTTAGCGCCCGATCTAAACCCGTTCCAAGTTAATACATATTTGATTATAGTTGTTGTTACGAAAGCGCCATTACTGCCCGGTTTTCTAAAGCCACCCAACAATTTATATGTTAATACATCTTGACAACTATCTCTAAAAGCAAATAATACTGTTTCGCATTTGATAGAAACAACAACACTTAGTGTTATGCCACGTGCTAGTACTACTGATTGATAGTAATATAAATATATAATAACTTACTATAACCTATCTTAATGAAGAACGCTATTACGGTGATTTGTAGGTACGGAGTCATCAAGGAACTGAGAAGTAAAGGTGCGAGACGTTGATGTAATTGGTTTGATATTTGAGATGACATTTAGGAGAACCGTACCGGTGAGGCTGTTGTTTTTTTAGCATTCCCAGGCCGCGTTAATCATCTACACTATTAGTGGAAATGAAAGCGCGGTTACGTGTTATGAAAGAAAGCAGGAACGTTCGATTTTCTATGGTCAAACCATTTGCGAGCGATTCGAGCCGCCGACAATAGATATCACATCTCATTTTCTAGCAGCACAAGTTCACCGACATCGATTGGACAGCGCCATTTAAAGGACATCATACTGTTTTTTATATAAATTGCATCCAAAACCAAGCTGAAGAGTTTTAAAATCAGTTTTTACCACGACCTGATCCACTGCCTACTAATTTATTGAATGTTGACTTATTGAGTACAATCTCTGTAATGATAATATAATTGCACAAAAAGTTCCCCACAAAGCTCATCAAAAAATTTTGCCTTTGGTTGACCTTCATTAAGCCCACGCCGCAAATCCGATTTAACACAATTAATAATGGAAGTATAAATAGGATTTTTCTCTACTGTGACCATAATTGCTATATTGAAAGGTTGTGGGTGCATTTACCTTCAAAATATATTTCAAATGCAATTCAAACTCCATACCTCGCTTAAAAGCTTTAAGATTATCCTAGATGGTGAGATTTTTTGACCAGAAGATAGATTTTATTGTCTCGTCTTAGCTTCCAAACATTTTAATTCTCCACTTTAATCCACTTAAAAGTTATAAAAGTTTCCAGGCTTTTAATAACCTCATCTGATATGACAAAGTCAGCAAGAAAGGATAAGCCAGAGTTAAACAAAAATATAGAAGTTTTAGAAACCAAACCGATTCATCAGTTTGATTGATAGATACCGTCAATCGATGGAGGAGGAATGAATAACTCATTGTCATGGTTCTGATGCAATCATCATCTGTGATGGACACTGGTGAATAAAGTAACTTTCAAATACTATAACCGGTGCATTACGATTCCGAAACAAAGAAGAATTTTGGAAGAATTGATTACTACTGTTGCTTACAACTGAATTTTGTTTTATGTGTTTTTCCAATCGTACACCCGCAGTCGTTTACATAACTGCTGTCTCAGGCCGAGGGAGGTGTTTAACCAAACGTACGACGGTGATGGGATACATCACCATAAAGTGCTCGGGAAGGAGACTCTACTGTGGTAGTGTTGGTTACTGAAAACTGTCTTCTGACTTAATGCTATTTTTATTTTATGTGTATGTGTGCATTTTTGTAGTGAATTAATGTTTTAGTGGTTGTTACAGGTATTTACTTATTTCTTTATTTATTTTATAATAAATATTATTATTAATATTTAATTTATTTTATAACTTTATTTATTTTATAATTATTTTGGTAAATTTCTATTCATTAGAATTATTAGGCAAAGTGTTGCTTTATTATTGGACAAATTGTTGACTAGTATCATTCAATTATTAAGAAAATAACCTGAGGTTAGATAATACAACTGATTCGCATTTTAAATTTCAATCTTAATAATTTTTTGTTTCAAGAAAACCTTGTAGTTCTGGGTTTATTATTGTTCGCAATATGGTTAAGATGTTTCATTGTTAAACATGTGCTCACAAATTGTAAGTAACCGTATGTTTAAATTTTTTTTTAAGATTTTTAATTAAAATGTTTTATTAATTGTTACTCATGATCCATTACAGTTCGGCTCTGATAAATGTGAAAATAAACACCGAAATATGATCATGAGATAAAAAGGGTTTATTTAATCAACCCCGATCGTTATCCCCAAATAAAAAGTTTATGGCTTTTTCGCTAATCTCACAAATAAAACAATATTAATGGTGTAACGTTTCGTCAGGCTCTGCTAACATTTTGAAACAGTATGTTGAAGTAAATTCAATTTATACACAGTTTCAAAATGTGTTATTGGCATGACGACAGTTGACATGACAGACTTTATTCCGATAAATAAACAAAGAAAATGCCAAAAACAAATATTACGACAAAGGACAAAAAACAGTAAGACTAAACAAAGAAGATTACATCAAAAAAGCAACTGAACCTTAACGATGAAAATATAAATAAAATTATTGTCAGAAATCCAACAACAAGGATAGAAAAAGAGTGCAATCAATTAGTAACAAAGTGGCATAACCAATTGAAAATTAGTGAGGATACAAAGAACAATTTATTACAAAAAAAATTCTAAGCCAGCCAGAATTTATTTCCTACCAAAAATTCACAAAGAAAACATACCCTTTAGACCAATAGTAAGTGCGACAGATGCACCAATATATAAATGATCTAAATTTTTATCAAACATAGTTGCGAAAAGTATAGGAAATAAGCCACACTCAATTAAAAATTCCTATGAATTCGTAGAAAAATTAAAACAAATTGACAGAATAAAAGAAAACCATCAATTGTTATTACTAGATGTTACTGCACTTTACGCCAACATTTCAATGGAACTAATAATAACCGCAATCAATACTGCCACCAATATCTATAAACCTCTAACCTTATAATAGTATTACTTTGAAATCTAAAAACATTCTCAAAAATACAACATAACCCCTGCCTTTAAAACAAATAATAAAATGAGTAATATCCAATCCCATCATAAAACAAAAATTCTCACCTCCGAAAAAAGCGGTATATATTCTGGCAGTTGCCAGAATTGTGACGGTTCATACATAGGTAAAACAGAAACTTGATTGCCATAATATAAAAATCATACATGAGGTAGAAAACTGCTCCTTAGTGAACAGACCAACTTCGATAATCAATCCATTTATAAGTTGATATAATGAACTTTTCATGCTTTGCGTAAACTTCGAATTTGTCAGGATTAAAACCAGTTTATTTTGTTTTTTCGTGCACGTCCACAAAACCTTGATTACTTAATACTTGTGAAGTTACAATTTCTTTCAACTTTCCTTTCAATTTCAAATAACTTTAGTGTACACAAAAAAGCGTTCGTATCGCCCTTTTTTCCATTTTTAATAATTTTGTATCTTATTTATCTCAATGTTGTATTAGTTTGATAACTTGTCTTATGATCCACGTTTGTTTAATATTGTCACACTTTAACGTACACTTCATTTTTGACTGTAAGTTTTACATTTCTTACATTGCGCATTTATATACATTTAAATTTTACTGTATATTTTGTGCCTTCTTCAGATTATGACTGAAGATGACTGCTAAGTCGAAACTAGTATCATAGTACATTAGAATAAAGCAAACGAAGATTCCTCGCCTTTTATTTTATTACATTGTAAGTTTTGAAAGTTCTTCATTATATCCAATAGACAATCCTCAGTAACATGGCAGAACGCAAAGGAAGCATGCGAAGGAAGAATATGCGAATAAATTACTGTTGCTACTAATAATGTGGGCAGTCGGCTATCAACCGAAATGTGGTATCAACAGCCTCCTCGATCAATACAAAAAAAATGTGTAGACGTTCAACTTCCCCACTAGAAAATTCCCAAAGAAAAAAGTCTTCTTCATAGCTCTATACATTTTTACTGTTAGATGTAAGGTACTGGGGATTGAATTATCTCTTTGATTCTATCATTCCTCTTCTACACTCTTTCATACAGTTTTTTTTGCTATCCGTTTATGCGACATATCCAAACGATTCTAGTTACCTCTCCATTATTTTATCCTCTATTGATTTGGTAAATCAATCAACAAACCATAACTAAACCCAAATGTTCCCAAATGTTCCCAAATGCTTCACTTTATGAAAAGGAATAAATATTACCCAATAGGTAACAAATGTTAACGTAATAAAACTCGAAATCGAAATTCCAAACTGAGTATGCCCCGATTTCGCGATTTCGCCATTACCTCTCTGATTTCGATCTATACAACTGAGGTGCCAGTACTGTTAATGAATTTCCTTTTCAAGATCTAGATCTGGATCTACCACATCAAACCAACGGACCGTGCTATTATGCCATTATATAACTTCCCTGTGCCGACGGGTAAAAGCTGTCCTTTGCGACCGATAAAATTGAAACCCCGCAATACCGATATCCGTATACGTATCATTATGGGCGTACCAATGGGTTACGTTTCCTATAATTTAACACCGTTTGCGGACATACCGTTGGCCACGAGACCGATCGTTACAGCGTTCTTGGTTCGAAATTTGTTTGTTCCTAAGTCATAACTGGAGTTATTTTCGTTTTGCAAGATAGCCGCTGGTAGAAATGTGAAGGACGTAACACTGACCTTTCAGCGAGAGACAGTTTTATTGCACCAGTCGTTAGGATTGAAATTAATAGAGAAGTCTGATTGGGTTGGTTCAGAGAAAAGGTTTTATGTTTATTGTAGAAATGGATCGATCGTAAAAGACAAAGGCTTTGTTTCACATTGTATTAAATGAGATCATAGAAAATCGACGCTTGCAGTATTGGGTTAAAAATAAGAACAAATGAAAATTTCCAACGATCACCGGATGTGTGATTAGGTATTATTAATATTGTAAATATTATTAATAATAAGTACCCAAAAAGGAATTGCGGAAGTAAGTGACGTGAAAGTTTTAGTCTAAGGAACATATGTGCAATTGCAGTATAAGCATGTGTATATATATTACGCTTTCATCATTTATACGGCAATAAAACTGTAATACCTGTTTGTAGACTGTTTCCGTAATGATCGCATTATTTTCTTATTTATTAGCTACTATTCTCATTCTTATATCGCCATATAGAAAATTGCTATTACATAATCGTAATTAATTAATTTTCACGTGAGAAGAATGCCGATGACATTACATTTTATTGCAGATGCGTTTCACTTTGAAAGTAGTGGTAAGACATGTATGTATAGAAGGTGAAGAAATGTGTTAAGGTGAATTTGCACGCGTATAGTTGCTAAAGCAAGTTACCAAACGGAGTAACCTAAATTAGTTACTAGTATGGCGCAAATATCTTTATTTAGTAATAATACAAAGTAGCGGTAACAAGTAATTAATTTATTGGCCTGCTTGATCATTATAATTAATATGGTGCAACCTTAAACGTACCACACCAAGCCTTACACCACAAGTTCAAGACAGAAAATAGTGGCAAAAAGGAAATAATCAACAAGGTTGTAACAACTAAAATTTGGGGCCTAGTATACGAAAATGAGCATGTATAGGAATGGCTTTCAATACATTGCAAAATTGGCTGCTAAGAGCTGCGTATTCACTGTACAGAGCGGTTTTAGTTTTGTTGCGCGCTACCGAGAAATTTCGGCGACTCGGCGTATTTGGGGATTAGGGCGGGCCAGGTATGAATAGAAAGAAGATTTATACCTGGCTAATATAATGGGCATACTTTCATAGAATTATTGTGAGGTGTAATCCTTCATAAATTATGATCTTAACTTTTATTTGTCATTTAAATTGAAATAATAACAATTGATTGCGTATTGTTCGAAGTGTGATATATATAATGCATGTTTTCAACATTGCTTTCATAATTGTAGGATGTACGTCGAACATTGCGGAATCAATGAAATATATTTAACAAGAAAAGATATTTTTGGTATAATAAAAGACGTTGGCCAAACAACATTCAAAAATAAAATCGAAGCAATTGAAAAAGCTATATCATTGAAGCAGAATGCGTCATTTACATTGACGAAAGAGTCAACTGATTGCTTGAAGCCAATTTTAACTAAAATAACAGAGAAGTTTGCAAAGGTATATCGTAATGTATATGTGTATGCTTTTTACAATAAAAATGAAGCATGGCTGCAAGAAAAAATTACGTTTACAGTAAGTAAAAATAATGATCATGAATTTTGTATAGATCGTGTTTATTTCATTCGAAGTATTTTATCATTTTGATTATTTAGATTACATCATCAAACATAGATCTTTCTCCGAAACGCACACCTGAAGTTCCCTAAAGTGCTGCAGAGGCATCTACATCGCAGAATGCCGAAAGGGGTCGTCCATCGATCGAACTCAAAGAGGGGAGCGATCGGACAAAAAGGCGCAAGGCGGAAAATCTTGCAGACACACATTCCTCTACCCAACTTGCTTATGCCACGGAAATGAGTCTCCGTAGATC